>VWZD01003125.1:380394-446027 GCA_013396695.1 Sakesphorus luctuosus
GACACTGCATCTTGGATTAATATCAGCAATTAAGGGATTCATTTTATGCTTCGGAAAGACATAATTTATTTGAAACCCAGTCACTTAAAAACTCTGCTGAAGCATTAAATATGCCTGCATTTTTTTCTTTCATTATTGTGACTGCTAGTTGACCAAGAAGGCAGGGATAAAGGTCAGTATAACTTTATTTTTAGGAGAGGTTCAAAAACCTTGAAAAGAAGAAAAGAGCAGTATGGAAACAAAGCAGAAAGACCACGATTTTGAAGGCAAGTCTGAATTATGCATGGAGTCAGGATGATGGTATGGAGCCTCAGAAAAAAAGTAGCAAATGAATGCGGGTCATATTTGTCCTCTGAACTTACCAATTTCCTAAACCTACTGCATTTTAGGAATCGGAGAAAGTACCTCCCTCCTTTGCTGTCCATTAACTGCTCTGTATACTATTGTGCTTTTCTTCCCAGTTATGCACCAGCACAGCGTGAGTGTTAAAAAAGGAGTTATTTAGTCAGTTCTAAACAGTACTTCCTGCCTGTAGCTCTTACAGACCAATGAGTAGAAGACCTAATTGAGTAAGTAGCTAAAAATCAACCTGATGTGTTCCAGATTCAGAAAACTCTTTGTTCAAAAAGAACAGCAATGCAACAGGCNACAAATGCTTAACAGTAGGATCCCATGACCATCCTCTTTCAAGGATTATAAAATCTTAGAATACAAATACTCAAATTTTAGACAAATACTAGCTTCAAACCAGTACTATAATATTACCGACTTTATGCAACATAGATGTCTGAAAGATTAAATTCCTAGTGGGTTTCCTACAGTATATAGCATGAGGAAATACCAGAGACAACACAGCAGTTCAACTCTTTCCTCTAAATGCTGATATCCATACACAGCTTTTATAAAGGTGTTGGCCATTACTCAAAGAAAAAAAGACGTTAATAATCAAAGTATTCAACCAAGACTGACTTATTCCTGAGAAAACGTTGTCTTCTGCTTCTCAAAACAGCATCAGTCACATGAAACCCTCACCCTCTCAAACTAGAAGTCATAGCAACACAGTTCTCCTTCTCTCTAAACACTTAAAATATCTATGGAGGAAGAAAAAGAACAACTGCCTGTCTACCAAATCCATCATTTCTGTTTCCAGACCATATACATTTCAAGTGTAAAGTTACTTTTCCAGTGGCAAGAAAGTGTATAATTACTGCTGCCTGTAACACAGTTGTCTTAAGCTCTGACAAATATTGCCATTTGTAATACTATCAGTTTACACTTCTACCCTACTAGAAATAGGGACCTTGAAAAAGCTGATCACAGTGTGAGACCAATGTCTCCGTGGTTTCTGTAGTTGGTTTATACGAACAAGTTTAAAGTTGAAGGATACAGGCACCTGCCAGTTCAGTTCTGCACATCATCAAATGCTATCAAAATACATTATCACAAGTTGAAGTGCTTCTCAAAAGCCAGATACAAGGAGTTCCAGTTTTCCAGCTGTAATTGGTTTCTACTATTCTGTTTTGTAATTCTCTATTTTCAATCTATATTTGCAGCTCCCTTTTTCCCCCTCTCTCACAAATCACTGTTTGACTTACACAGTTGTGTCCAGTTCACTTTCATGATAAAGTAAAAACCTGCAGAAAAGCTGCTTTCACCAGTCTGCTCCCTAACTCCCAACAACACTCTCCTTCAGTCTGAACAATCTGAAAAGCAAACAACTACTGGGAATTGAGAATGACTAGCTCTGATGTAGTAAAACCTTTTAAAAGGTTGATCCTTTATAATTTCTATTAAGTGAGGCAAAATCTGTTTAAGGCTGGTTATTTAAAAAATTGCACAAAAAAGTGTGTAGGTACAACATAAAATTAGTCATCTGCAGAATGGAGTTCTAGTAGTTGCAATTGGACACTACAACACAAATAAAAGTAATAAGAAACTAGGAATAGAAAAAAAAGGGTGACAATTGTAAGTAACTGAGGTTTTAGTTTCTGGAGAAAAAAAATCAGCTGCAATTAGCGCTGAAAAGAAAAAGAGACAGCAATCCCCTCCCACAGCATTCTCTTTCCTAAAATAGAATGTCACCATTTAATCAGGACCTTAATCCATTCTTAAGAAAAAAAAAGCTTAATGAACAGACACCAAGTAACTCAGACTACCTACAACAAGTCTTACATTCTGTAGAATAAGTAAGAAGAAAAATACTTGCATCTTTCAAGTCTACATCTGAATCTTCAGGAAAATCTGGATGAGCATCTCCAGATCCATCCTGGGGAACAATTCCCCAATCATCTCCTTCCTTTAGCTCTCCACATTCAGCGATGACACACAACTGAAAAAATAAAGTGTAAACAGCAGTATTGCTTAATTAGGACAATTTAAAAAAAGAGCCGTAAGTTCTGAGTGCTCTTTGAAATTTCTGAAATTCAGTAAAAAGGCTTTTTCATCTGTTGTTTGGGTGCATTTGTTTCAGAAACCCATCACATCATTAGCCTATGCTCATCAAAAGGCTTTTATCACACCAAGTGTTATGTTCAGAAGAGCAGCATTCCAAGAACGCTATACCCACGCTTCACAGAGGGGAGGGGCTGGAAGAGGAACTGGCAACAAACTGAGCTGCAGCAAAACACAAGACATGGAAGTTCTATTAGAGAAGATGGTTCTTTCTTCAACTGCCAAGTCTTTTAAAGTTACAGAGGTATTCATTTTTTAAACATCCACAAACTGACATGACATAACCTACATACCGATAGCTTTTTCAGAAATACAGTACAGTGACTTCTGACAAAATTTTTAAGGTAGGATTGTGAATTCCCCATTGTAATTTAATCACCCATCTTACACTTCTACCAAAGGCTTCCACCCTCACAGCTGTGTTGAACAATAAATCGTTTGTGCAGGGGAAATTGACAGTTTAAGAACAAAAGCCTTTTAACAAGGACAGTAAAATAGAAATTAACACTGTTAGTAAAAATAACTGTCTAACATTTAATATTTCTAAACATTACACCAAACATTTAGAAGAAATGAATATACATCATATAATGGAATAATAAACATCATCCTAAAATATGGATTTTGTTTACCTTGGCAGGATTTTCTCCTTTTACTTCAACGTTTTCTAGTATTTTAACCACGCCCATTCCTTTGATCACTTGGCCAAACACCACATGTTTCCCATCCAGGTGAGAAGTAGGCACAGTTGTAATAAAGAACTGAGAGCCATTAGTACCAGGTCCTGCATTTGCCATGCTCAGCAGACCTGGTTTATCATGCTGAATTGGGGGGAGAAAAAAAATCACAACATATAACAGATCTGTTATAAAAGCATACATGAGATTCTGTAAGGCTGTTCATATATATAGCAAGAACAGCCATAGCAACAACTTGGCAACCCAGGCAGTTACATACAGTTGGCAACTAATTTTACCTATTAGACTAAAGAGGGCAAGTGCTCAGTCTTTACTTGCCTCCCACCAATCTAGCAAGCACAGCCACATATGTGACTTGATGCTGCTTCTCCACTGGATTCCATGCACAGCTGCTGAGAGATGTGAAGTTCATCACTGCAAGACCATTAGCCTCAGGAAAGAAAGCTGAACACCACTTAAACCAACTTTAAGGTTACACTGCCAAGATGGGTATGTATTGCTAATTTTATAAGGGCTACTCACACAAAGTATGTTGCAGAACTGTGGAGTTTACCTTTCCCCCTTGCCTCCCACCCCTGTCCAATTACACATAATGCTAGACAGCAATGGTTCATGAACAAAAAAGCCAAGTAACAGTAAGTTCTGGTGTTGCCTTATACCTGCACGTTTACCTTTCTTCTGTAAAGATCTGAGGGACAAGTTGGAAAGTTACAGATGGCAGTCAGCTGATTTCAATCTTCAGAAACACCACACACAACCCCACTTCGTTTGGGACCAAGTCTCAATGTTATTCTCGTTATGAGGGTCTCTATAAAGAAAACTGTTGCCATTCAGGCATTTTCTTGCCATGAATGTTTTGAAAAACACTGCAGATAGATAGTGTGTCTTTCCCATGACAGGTTCTGCTGTCATTTTTTAAGTTATAAGGCAAGTAAAAAAGTCTGGACAAAATCAGATTCTCTGACAGATTCAAGGTCTGCAAAACTACATCATAGTAACAGTGCTTGGGGACTGCTCGAGTTGGGTGTTCCAGAACAGCAGAGCCATTAGCTGGAGAAGTGACACCAAAAAAACCCTACTGGGATTGATCCGAGATGCTGACTACTGACAAAGTTTTGCAGTTTACTGCAATTTATAACAAATCATGCAAAGAATACAAGAACAAACAGCTCCAGTGTCCCCCAGCCTGAACAAAACAACTCACTGCTGTCCAAGACAGTGGTTAGAGAACACTTTGCAGGACTGCTAGATTAAGAGCAAGATCCAGTGAATTTCTACATAATAGAGGCTTTTTAACTCCCACTAAAATCCTACCGTATTTGGCAAACAGGTAATGGGAACCAAGCTCCCAGACTCTGTACAAAATCCACATGCATTCTTCAACTCATGTCTGGCACTCTGACAACATTTGTTACAGCTGAGTAGTCATGGAAGTACAGAAATGGGGATCATTTACATCATGTTCATAAATACTTCCAGATCTCAAAGAACAACCAAAAAAGTAGCAACGACACAGTTTCCTTCTTCTGGGAACTAAAGATCCTGTGACAAGGACCAATTCCGAAGAGTAACTTTTAAAAGCAGTGCTATGGGCACCACATAGCAAGTGTTACACTCCAGAGAACATCTCTCACAACTATAGATGAAAACTGGAGTCACATTTCCAGCTATTGCTCCAAATCTAAGTCCTGTAAGTCCTATGAGGACTGCCTGAGGGAGGTAGGGTTACTTAACATGGAGAAAAGGAGATTCAGGGGTGATATTATCCTCTCTACAACTACTTGAAAGCAAGGTGGGGACTGGTCTTTTCTCCCAGGCACCTAGTGACAGGACAGGTTGAAATAGCCTTGATCAAGCTGCACCAGGGCAGGTTCACGTCAGGAGGAAAGTCTTCATGGAAAGGGTTCTTAAACACTGGAATGGACTGCCAAGAGAAGTGATGGAATCACCAGTCCTGGAGGTGTTCAAGAAACAACCTAGTTGTCAACTTAGTACTATGGCCTAGTTGACAAGGTGGGTTCAGGCAAGTGTTGGACTAGATGATCTCAAAAGCTGTTTTCCAACCTAACTGATTCTGTGAACTTGGTAAAGGATTTTGATGTCTGATTAAAGGATTGCCGTATTTTCCTAAAATACCATTTGGAGGTAAATACAATTGCAGTCAGGGCTTTGCTTTAACCACTGTAACCTTTTGAGTCAGTGTTGTTGAAGAGTCACTCATGTGCTACCACATATAAGATGATATGAAAACAGTTAAAGCCAATGCTGCGAATTGTTATTCCTACAGCAGCAGGTGTCCTGGCTGTTGTATGTAAGGGCTACTTGCAGAACACCTTCTTTTTGTTGTTTCCAAGCAGTACTTCTACTGAGGTTCAAGACACAATTACTGATAGTTCAAGCAAAGGGGACCTTTTCCAGTCACACAGCCCTTTGACTACAGCTGAAACCACAGATGAACACTAAGAGCAATTATTATGGTTGCCACTTTTCTCCAGAATACCTAACACTGCTAGCCAAAAACTGTCACGGTGTACAGCTAATACTTAAATTTGGAGATCTTCAAAGGCTGTATAAACTGTAGGCTTAAGGTACACAGACCTGCTGACAGAGAGAACACTTGCTGCATGTTTAAGGCACACACACACCTGCAGTCTCCCTGGTGTCACTAGATACTGATTTTGTGGACAAAGAGAGATTTAGAATTTCCTACTCTTGTAGCACTGCTCCCTCCTGTATTCCTGCAGCTGGGCTGACAAAACTGCTTCTGGGACTGCACTAATGGTTGCTAGTAATGAAAGAGTGAGAAGTAATGTGAGAAGTAGGTTGTCAAAGCCAGTATCTGAATGTTTTTGGATGTTCGTGCTTTGACTGCTGAAGACAGAAATATTCAAGGTTGGATGGGGCTTTGAGCAACCTGGTCTAATGAAACGTGTCCCTGCCTACTGCAGGGAGGTTGGAACCAAATGACCTTTAAGGTCCCTTTTAACTCATACTATTCTGTGATTCTATGATCTCTTTAAATGACATCCTCAAATCCAGACCTTTGCATATTCAAAAACTTGCTTTGTTCGCAGGACACTTTCCTAACATTTTAGATGAATAAAAGCCAGTCATAAACAAACTTTTTACTTCTCTTATCATTGGAAATAACCGTAGTAAGGAAAATGCTTTCTTTTAAATTTTCCTTTAGATTAATCCTGCAATCGACCATAGATTCCCCACTTCTTAAGAAAGGCATTTCTGACATCTAATCTTATCAATGTTATTAGTGTATGAAAAAAGCATAAAGTCCATTTAACACTAATATACTACAGATGCTTCAAGGTGACAAAATTTGACACTTTTAAAATAATACCCCTACTTCAGGAGAACTAAAATATTGTTTCAAATTAATTTCTGATAGTGCAATTAAGAAGAAAATTTAAACTACAGTTCTTGGTCGTAATGAGGCTGACCTCTTTTTGTATGTATTCCTGCATGTATTTGTTCTACATTCAACAAAGACCTTAAGGACAAACTAATTTGGGGCTTTTTTGCTGCATTCTTTTCATTGTTTAAAAATACACTACATTTGGACTAAAGAGCACTAATTCTGACCTTGAAGATGAAGAAAAATAAAAATCATTGAAACTTCACAAACTAATACAAGTAGTATTTTCAAGACAGTACCTTATAATGAAAGTTTTCATCTTCAAATTTTTCACCATATATGCTTTCTCCACCTGTGCCATTTTGGTTTGAGAAATCTCCACCCTGGACCATAAATTGCTTAATAACTGTAAAATAAAACAATTATACAATTATTGCTGATGCAAGGCAGGAAAGGCATGAAGAAAAACAATTCAGAAGAGTAATCCCTGTCATCAGGCCAAACCCCACCTTTTATTTATCAAGTGTCCACTAAGTACTTCTTCAATTTTGTGGATATCACTTGATATTTCAACCTTTACCTGAAATTCATTTCAACCTGTTTACAACTCAGAGTAAACTAGTTTTACTAACTTACTAGTAAATTTATAATTTATTATTATCAATTAATATCTAGTCATTAGGAGGATCCAAAAGTCAAAAACTTTCAATCGAATAGACAAGTGCTTGAAATGTCATTCAACGTTATTTCAAATACTCATGGTAAACAAGTTCTGTTACCAATAAGAAAACAGAGGACTTCATAAAACTTACTTCTGTGGAAAGGACATCCTTTATAATGGAGGGGTTTTCCAGTGGTGGGCCCTATTCCTTTTTCTCCTGTACATAATGCACGGAAATTTTCAGCAGTTTTAGGTACAACGTCAGCAAATAATTCAAAGACAATCCGTCCAACTGAAATGGCAAAGAGAGTGAAACATATTTTTAAGTCTTGTCCTTGGCATGGTGATGTGTTGAGCATTATATGTCAAAAGAAATTAATGCTTCAAGCTTTATTGTTTTATTTAGATGACTATTAAATTTCCATTTGGGGGGTTGCTCCATGGCAATTGCTGGCAGAGTTACAGCAGGTTTTCATCAAGGTTATTACCAACAATGAATTCCACTGTCGAGACTAATGTAGGGGGAAAAAAGACAGATTCTGCCAAAACCTAATGAAAATGCTGAATGCATTTTCTGCCAAAAAAACCATGTATGGGAAATCACACACACATATATTAAAGCCAAATTATGTATTGTAATATGCATGTTTATTTTATGTCTACTTTTAACATGTATAGGTAGCTCATTCAACCAAAAGTAGACAAAATATAAAAAAGACTGTTTTGTGGAAAAGGCACATAAATGTGCCAAACATATATGCAATGTTGCTCCTCATTCTCTTAAACTCAAATTTTACTAGACACAGGGACTTAATATGAATATGACTAATGGCTATTCACAGTTACTGACACTACAAGCAATTGTTAATTTCAAAAATATGCCATGTTTTATCTAATGTATGTGAAACCTGGGTAGCTAACAGATCCTCTAATAGTCAATGAATGGGATTCTCTGTCAAATTCTCATTCCTTCACAAACTGGCTTCCTAGAGAAGCTACTTCTCACGCTCAGCAGCCACCATCAGTTGATGCTCCTGTTTTCTCATCAGCCTCACAGTCAATTAATTAACATAACATCACTCTACCGGAAGGTAAATGTAAATACATTAATTCTAATTAATACAGGAATGAAAACAAATTAGACGACTTTACGTCAATAAAAAGCAAATCATCCTACAGATCTTACTCTTTTGAGGGGCAGAATGAATAAATAAGAGGCAACATCCTGACAAAATTTAGGCAGCCTCTATCTCTACCCATGCAAATTTTGAAAACCTACACTTCCAAGTATTTCCCTGATTCCGTGTTTCTGACCGTTTGCACAGATTTCTGCATGGCCTCTGGCAGCACTGGCGGTGCCAAGAGCGCCGGGGCTGCCGGCCTGCCCTGACCTTTCACCGCGGCGAACAGGACCGCCCGGCCCGACCCAGGCCAGGCTCGCCACGCCATGACATGTACCCAGGACACGGCGAGGGGCGCAGGCCTGGCGGCACGGAGCGGGACAGAGCGGGGGCCCAGGCCCGGCCCCGCCGCGCACGGCGCAGCACGTGGGGGAGAAGCGCGCGGGAGCGGCCGCCCACGTGGGCAGCACCGGGAGCCATGGATGGGGAGGGCAGGGAGGCCGTGGGAACGCGCGGCACGAGGTCAGGGATGGTGTCATGGGCACAGGCCGCCTATGCTGACAGGCTGCCTTGCTCCCCATCCCGGAGCGCCGGCGAGAGCGCCCAGGGCCCCACGTGGAGGCCCGTTCGCGGTGGGGCTGCCTTCCTCCTCCTCCTCCTCCCCGCTGCCAGGGCTGTGCGCTCACAGCCCGCGGGGGCAGCGCCTGGCCCGATGGTCTCTCTCCCGGTGGAGAACGTTCCGCCCCGCGCTCCGGGCCGGCCAGGAGCACCCCCGGTCCCGCCGCCCGGGCCGGGACGGGCCGGGCCCCGTGCGGTCTGCAGGGCGCGCCCCTGCCCGGCCCCAGGGTCTCGCCAGGGCCCCGTCCCGCCCCCTCCCCACCTCGTTCGCCCCCGATGTCCACATCGAAGAAGGCGCGGGGGTTGCTGGCCTTGCTGGGCCGGGCAGCAGGGGACGGGTGCGACATCCCGCAGCTGCCGCTGGCGCGGTGGCTCCGCCCGCTCGGGGCCCGCGATCCCGGCCTGCCGCGGGTCGCCCCGCTCCGCTCCCGCTCCTCCCACCGGCGGGGGCGGGCGGGCCGGGGAGGCGGCGTGTCCCCGGGAGGAAGCCAGGGACCCGCACGGGGTTGCAGCGCAGGCTCGGCCCCGCGCCGGCCTCTGAGCGGCCGGGAACAAGTCGGGCATAATCCCCAAAGAAAAAACCTTTTTCTCGCGGGTATACACACACACGTGCACAAGGCCTGAAAAGGAGGGTAAGGAGAAGGGTTTTAGATTTTTGACTGGGTTTATGTTTTGCAGGCTCTGTGAGAAGCTGTGACCCATGGAAAAATGGACAAAGTGTCAAAAGTGACTATTGGCACGTAAATATTTAGAACTGCTGAGTAACTCCAGTCTTCTTAAGGTCTGAAAACAAAGTATGTTTCTTCCCAAAGGATAAATATCATCATAGCTGCTTCAAAGCAAATAATCACTTTCACGCACTTGTGTTGACCATGGGATGTGAATAGCATCTTGGTATTCCAATCCCCCAGCTTGGCTGGGGTTCCTCAAGGTTTAGGATTCCCAAACAGGTGAGTAGTTAACATGGCCACATCCTCTGCTCATTGTTATCCTGGAGAAAAGGCACATATTAAGGCAGAAGTAGAAGGGGCAAGAAGAGTGCTGCAGTCTGACTCCTGCAAACTTAGAGCCCTTCTGGAAATGCTGATGATCAATATGAGCTCTTTATTTCTTGGGCTCCTCTAATCCATCCCAAAAACCCCTACATTGATTCTTTGATTCATTGTATCCTCCAAAAGCTCTCTCGTCTAATTCATGTCATCTTTATGTCTTTGCAGTTGGCGTTTCACCAAGCTGGTTTTCATCTCTCTCTCATTATGTTCTCAATATTAGCTGTGTCAGAGGGCAGTTGTAATTCCCAGATTGAAAGAAAAGATAAAGTAGCATTGATATAAATAACTGCAGTCCATGTACTGCATCACGATTCCCATAGCCTCTGTACAGATGTTGGGTAGGAGAGGTGATCAGCACCGGCTGCTGTTGCATGATGCATCTGGGAACCCTTAACAGAAGGATAAGCTGTCTGCTACCATCTGGGAATGCTTAGTGAGAAAGCACTGAAATCACACTAAGGCATTTCTCTCTCTGAGCCAGGTCATGCAGCTGTGTCAGGGATTTCGCATGCTCCACAATGTCAAAGGCCACCAAAGCTTTAAATCATCTTTAATTCACTAGGCATTTGGCCACAGTCATGGGCTGAGATATTTTTATCATTACACTTAGTATAGACAAGGTGCAATGCTGTGGGAAAAGCAATCTCATAAGGGCAATGTGCACTTGCAGCCAAAAAGGCCAACTGTGTTCTGGACTACCTTAAAAGCAGCAAGGCCAGCAGGTTGAGAGAGGTGATCATGAGACTCCATTTGAAGTGCTGCATCCAGCTCTGGGGTACCCCACAGAAAAAGGACATCAACCTGTTGGAGCAAGTCCAGAGGAGGGACACCAAGATGATTAGAGGGATGAAAGGATGATTACAAGATCTCTTCTACAAGGAAAGGCTGAGAGAGCTGAGGTTGTTCAGCCTGGAGAAGAGAAGGCTCTGTGGGGGAACTTATTGCTGCCTTTCAGTACTTGAAGGAGGCCTATAAGAGACAGGAACAAACTTTTTCACAGGGCCTGTTGTGATAGGACAAGGAGTGATGGTTTTAAAAGGAGGGAGGGCCAATTTAGATTAGATAAAATAAAAGAAGGTTATTAAAATGAGGGCGGTGAATACTGGAACAGGTTACCCAGAGAGGTTGCAGATGCCTCATCCCTGGAAACATCCAAGACCAGGTTGGACAAGGGTCTGCGCTGCCTGATCTAATTGAAGATGTCCTTGGTCACTGCATAGGGGTTGGATTAGAAGACCTTTAAAAGCCCATTCCAACCTAAAATATTCTGTGATCTCAGTGAGTCAGTTGCTAGCCAAATGAGTAGGGTCTAGAAGAGATTTCTTTAGCAGACATCAGAGTAAAGCGTGTGTTGTTGGTGTGTGTCCCCCGCAAGAGCTGTTGGCAGCTTCCTCTCAGGAAGAAGCAATGATTCATTCTTCCAGGAGCAGACTTACACAGCCCTGCAGGGTTTTTTTGCTGGCCAAGTTGGAATAGTCTAGATTCTAGATGAGTAATTCTTCTTACACTAGTCTCTTGGAAGTCCCTATGTGCAAGGTACTTTGGAGGTAGCCAGGAAGAGACCATCTCTCTGCTAATCTGGAGATGTGAGCTGAACAAGAGAGAAATCAAGCAA
Organism: Sakesphorus luctuosus; assembly: GCA_013396695.1. Classification (NCBI taxonomy): domain Eukaryota; kingdom Metazoa; phylum Chordata; class Aves; order Passeriformes; family Thamnophilidae; genus Sakesphorus; species Sakesphorus luctuosus. Next base: position 391,981 of record VWZD01003125.1, read on the forward strand.
TTTTCTTAGTGTCAGTAGGAGATTCTGGAAAATATGTGAGCTGAATGAATATCTCCCAAGCACTGCAGTAGCGTAATTAGTTTCATATTAATTTTTAGTCATTGAAAGACTGTAACAAACAAGCATACTGTGACTTCTGTCACGAATTTACTGAGGGATTTCATGTTCAAATTTATATACTAATTTATATATTAAGTTATAGAAATAATCTTTCAAAGTCACCTTACTTTATAAAGTTCTTTAAAATCTGTTTTCAAGCACTAAAATCACCCCTGTGATCCTCTAATTCTTTGTGATCATATAATTTAGAAATATTTCCTATCACCAAAATATCTCTTTTCTTTTGACACTTCCAATAGTTTATGTAGTAAATACCTGTAAAGCAGTACATTGAAAATACAGACTATAACTGAATTGTCTGTTATTTTTTTAAATTCAGATATTTATTTTTCTGTACATAAAGCTTTGGCTACCCAGTAAAAGTAATTTGAATATTATCAATAGATAAACATGTGTTGGGTGTGCTAAAATCTTGAAGAAAATGGCATCAAGTACAGGTCTCCCTTCCACCAAGGATTTCCTGCTTGCTGGAGTATGACATTCCAGCCTAATTAAACTTAAAAGATCAGCCTGTTATGAAATCTTAATTTTCATCTCTTCTTCCCTCCCTGACCAAAGAAGCTGTCATTGGTAAATGCACAGAAATGCAGATATTATTCTAAGACTGGTACGCTGCTGGAAGACCAACAAGCAAAATTATTTCATAATCATTCTAGCCAGTGAAATAGCAATCACAAAAGAGTAAACTGAAAAATAAAGATTATTTGTAGTTGTTGCAAATTGTGTTCAGATGGGCACATATGCACGCATTCAGGCCTGGATTTTTTTCTTTTTGTTTCATTTTCTTGTGGTTTTTTTTTCACCTTTAAGTCTGTATTTGACACTGAAGAAAATAGAAGCTTAAACATGTTAATTCCACCAGAAAGTGAGTGCTTTGGCTCAGAACTGAACTACCTTGACTAAGGATATTAAAAGCCATTTTGGTTTGTACAGGAGAAATCTGTTTGTGGGGTTTTCACTGGACTGAATTGCAGCTTCAGAATATGGTGCAGTGGAGTACTGATGGGATCCATCTGACAAGTGACTGAAACACACACGTCATCAGCTTTTCAAAACAGCTTTCAAGAAGCTTCCAACGTGCAACTTCTTGGTTACATTCTTGGTAAGGATGCTTTCACTGCTTTCTGTGAAATAGAGCAGCCACTCTGCTGCTGTGTGACACATAAGGTGCCATATGACACACAGGGTGCGTCATGTGCTATTCCCATGTGACCTGGCACATCAAGCATGTCACCTTCATGAGAGACACATGAGAGAGGAAAAATAAATCTGTTTTCTCACCATCAGGTTTATTGTTTCCCATCTGCACCAAGTCTTTTTCTGCATAAAACTGAATAAAGAGATCTCAGATTAAACCCATACTGAGCAGTTATTGACTCTGCTGATTCTTGTAAGCCGAATTAAAACACAATGTTGAACAATGAAGGAACCATATGTTCCTCTATTAGGATATTTTAAAAAGAAAATTATCCACACAGGGGCTGGCATAATATGACAGAAATTGAAAGGAAAGGCATGCATTTACTTGTCACTAACTTTCAGATATGCTGATCCCCGAACAAATGGTTAAGAACCAAGCAAGAATAAGCAGACTTTTTGGCTTAATATTTTAGCTTCACTTAGAACATGTTTTAGAGGCAAATATCCCGAGTAGCATTTAGGACCTTGGGATGTGAGGAGGCATGGCAGAGAGTACCTGTGACTGATACCAGCAGAAGCCATGTCTTGCAAGGAGAGGCCCAAAGCATTAGCTAACAGCTGGTCACTGCTGCCACAGTGCTAATGAGGGATGTTGGGTTTGTTGCCAAATTCCTACCCTCAGTTTTGATACAAATGTATGTCCTGATACTGCAATTTCATATAAATGTGTAATGCTGTTTTTCACAGTTACCACCAAAAGGTATTGAAATATCAATTATGATGCCTACATTGTTTATTAAGTAGAAAGTGGTTTTGATCTGTATCTGATGTGGGTAGGATAGAGTCCAAGGTGAAGTAGATCTGGATGGATTTAAAGACAAGAGTGCAACCAGCAAATAGTAAGACCCATGGCAGATTTCACCATTGAAACTCTGGGACATGAGGTTTGCCAGCTAGACTTTGGGTGGGTTCCTGGGCAGGAGACTTAGAAATGCCATCTACCAATGCTGACTACTTCGCTGAGAAGAGGAACCAAACCAGGTTCTAGACAAGTGTTTGAACATCCACAGGTGCATTACATCTTCAGGCTCTTACAGAGGAAGAAGCAGTGAACATTTACTTTAGGAAATTTGACAGGCAGTGATTTCAGAGGACTATAAATACCTATTAACCTTCACACAATCCAATTCCTGCCATATTACTTGATATTCGTATTGTGTCCATTAAAAGAAGACATTCCTTATCTGGCCTTTCTCTTTGTTTTTAACACCAAAGACTATTGAAAATTAAATGTTTCATTACATACATTAATAACACCCAGTAACTTTCAAACAATTGCATTAATATTTCCCTTCAAATTTTCTTTTTGAACAGACTGTATATTCTATGTAAAAAGACAGTTAAACTGTTTATCTGTATTATGGCAGCACCTTTGTAGGGGCTGGGGAAAGTTGCTGAAGCAACAGTGCAAATTATGTAATGCTTCAATGAAGGATGAGTAATGCTGGTTTGCAGGGGGCTGCAATCCCAGGCTTTTCTGTCAGTTTCTGTTTCTGCTTGTGAAGTGGAATACATTTTACAATAGGTTTTCAAATTCTCTGTGGAGAGTAATTTAGACTTACTGCATTAATAGTGATAATAACAATATGGAAAGAGAATAATTCTAGATGTTTCTTAGTACCACATTTTACTTGGCATGTTTGAATTGGCATTAGAAACTGGATTTTATTTATTTTGCAGAATCCAAACTGTTGCTGATGCATTCCAAAAGTGTAGCAAGGCTTACCTGTGTTAACATAGCTTAAAGCATGCATCACCACACTAACCAGTAAATCATTAACAAACACCTGGGATTAACAAACTTTTTGTTAAATCTTTGGAGTTTAGCCATTCTGGCCTCCAGGTTCTTTTTCTGGTACCTCCATAGCCTTGTTGTGACAACAAGGGTTTAAGAGCATTTTGGACTTATGCATTCAGGATTGAGTAGACTGGAAAGGAAGTAGCCATTAAAGAACTCAACATTTCATCCAGGTCAAAGAGACAGGGAGGCAAAGTATGACTTAGGAGACTTGGTTTTAACCCTGGCTGTCCTCTCTGTAAAACCTAGTTCCTACATTCTCAGGAGATAATCTTTAGAGAGATTTACACCCTATGAAATACAGAAATGCTTTTCCAAGCATTCAGCTATTCCAGGATTTGAATGATCCCTTTTATGTACTGACAATTTCCTAATAAAGCCTCTTCTACTTCTGCATTGAGAATCTGGCTTCCTTTCTGACTGAAGTTTGAATAATTAAATTGTCTTTTTCTGCACATAAAGAGTCTGACCCTCAGGCAGAGTATTACCAATAATATTTGATTCGTATATGCCATTTTTATTTCCTGTACTTCCTACAAGACTGAGGGCTGTGGACCCCATCTTGCTGTAAATGGTCTTTGTTTGGCAGATGGTATGGTTTTTTCTTTATATCTGCTCATGCTTTGCACTCTTAGGTTAGTGCAAAATCAGTGGATTTGCTTTGCCAGGTATTCTTTATAGCCAAACTCTGTTTAGGCTGTGACAGTGCATACTGATTGTGAGTTATTTTGTAGTCCTCTGCTGACATTGCTGTGTTTTCTCCATTTTTAATTTTTTTTCCAAAATAACCTTTAGAACACTAGTGTCTTAATGTTGTTGTATTATCAATTTCAGATCACAGTGACTGTCAAATAGAAAACATTGAGAACTAATTCTGCACTGAGCATCGGCCAATGTGTAGGGTGCATTTACACTGCCAGTTTTGAAGTCAGTATCCCAGTTGTCCTCTCTGACTTTGTCTTGCTTCACATTTTGGAGTGGCATCTGGGCATACAAAGTGGATCATTTTCACTAAACCAGATGTTTTCAGAAACACATTCAGCATGCTCCATTCACTGACATTCATTCTGCTTGCAGGACCAGATTGCAACCAGTCCAAAATAAAACCCTGTAAAATGTTTGTAGTGTGGATGTTGAGCTCTGTAAGACAACTGGTTTAGTCTACAATTCTGCCCCTGCTGGTCAACACTCCTTGCTAATGCAGATCGACCATAGAGTTGCAGCCACAGTATTTGCAACTTTTAACTTTCTCAGGACTGTTCTTTAAGAAATGCAGTCCAGCATTATTTCTAGAGCTGGATGCCTAGATTCTCATTTGTATTGATTACTATGTCAGCCATGATGTCTTTCATCTTGCCCAGCCATACTCTGCTGTTCAATTCCCTTTCAGTGTGCTCTCATCACCATACCCTCATTTTTTTGTTCTTCCGCTTTGGTGGAGTGGATTTGCCCTAATGACTGGGGGCATTTGGTGATAATGGTGGAAGTAAAAAATCAAAGGCAGTAATAACATCCAAGCTGAAAGATTTACAGTGGGTATTCAGTCTCACACGTGAAGTGGTGAGAGCCCTTCTGAGGATGAACCTCCAGATCGGAGTAGTTGAGCATTACTTGATTCAGTCTGCTGTTATCAAGGGTGCAGCTGATCAGATTCTCAAACCAGTAGATGTCATATCTTGATTTTTATTTTAAAGAGAAATCAACTTCTCCCAACACTGAAAGGCTGACCTTGCCACCTCTTCTGCCACTACTGGATGTTGAGTGTGCAGTCAACTATTGTAATGATCCATTAAATATTATTTAAATTGTTATAACCACCATTCTCCATGTCTCCCAGTTTCCCGAAAAGAGCAGGAAGCTTATTATGATTCTGCTTTTCCTGGGGTTTTGTTTGGTTGGTTTTTTTGTGTTTTTTTTTTGTTTGTTTGGGGTTTTGTTTTTTATTTTATTTTGTTGGTTGGTTTTTATTGCACCACACTATGCAGTGACCTGTCTGAAAAAGGAGCATTTGAAGTCAAGCTCTCTCCATGGGTGCATCGTGGTGTCATCCTACTGCTGGGCAAAACCACACAAACAACCCTTTCCTCCAAATTAAACAAACAAACATGAAGTTCCAAATGGCACCCAAATACTGTAGCATTATCTAATTATTTGTAAATGCCATAGATCACTTAAATAGAAATGCACCATCCTAGCAGAGCTACTGTCTTTCTAATGTTCTCACTTGCCTGGTCAAAGTCTAAAGTTCAGGTTCTTGGAGGGAATCTCAGTACTTCTACAATTATATGCCAGGGATGTATGTCTCCATTACAGATATAAGGACTAGAGAAAAAATCAGATGAAAACTTTCCTGGACTGGTGAGATTGGTGCATGAAGCAAAAGGAGGGATGAGAGCTTCCCAAAATCCAGTGGGCTTGTCTGGTGTGAGTAGGATGGGAAGCCACTGAGGCACCATATTCTGCTGTCAGCCCAAACAGGGACACGGCCCCCTCTGATGCAGGCAGTGCTTTTTCCACCCTTGCCTAAGTGCACAAAAATACTGCTATAAACTACAAATACATGATTTACCTGAGTGTTCATATACGTGGGACGTATATGTCCATGTGCACATATGCAAACACAAATCTACACAGAGAGAAATGTATTGTGAAATACACACTTAACAATGGGTAGATGTGGATGAAAAGCTCAACATGAGCTGGCAGTGGGAGCTTGCAGCCCAGAAAGCCAACCATGTCCTGGGCTGCATCAAAAACACCATGGTCAGCACGTTGAAGGAAGTGATTCTGCCTCTCTACTCTGCTCTTGTGAGACCCCACCTGGAGTGCTGCATCCATCTCTAGCGACCCCAACGTGAGAAGGACACGGAACTATTGGAGAAAGTCCAGACGAAGGCCATGCAGTGGATAAGAGGACTGCACTACCTGCCCTGAGGCTGAGAAATTCAGGGCTGTTCATGTTGGAGAACAGAAGGATGTTTGGAGACCCCATAGCAACCTTTCAGTATGTGAAGCAAGCCTACAGGGAACCACGAAAGGGAGTTATCATCAGGAGATGTAGTGACAGGACAAGGAGTAATGGGTATAAACTGAAAGAGTTTAGTTTACATACTAGGAAGAAATTTTTTGTGGTGAGGGTGGTGAATCACTGGAACAGGCGGCCCAGAGAGGCTGTGGATGCCCCACCCCAGGCGGTGTTCAAGGACAGGTTGGGTAAGGCCTCGAGCAACCCGGTCTCTTGCCTAGTGAGAGGTATCCTTGCCCATGGCAGCGGGGTTGGGGGTAGATAATCTTTAAGGTCCCTTCCAACCCAAGCCTTTCTATGGTTCCACCGCTCTATGTACATGCACAGGCTTCTCACTACCCGCGTGTAAAAGAGACGTAACGCGGGCACAGCCGCCCGCACGGTACACCCGTGACCGGGCCGGGGCCCAGCGCGTGTCCCTTTAAGATCCCTTAAAGGCGCCTCCGCGCCTTACCACGTGCTGGGGGCGGGGCGGGGGCGCCGCTCAGCCAATGGGGAGCGCCCGAGGGGCGCGGCGCCACCGCGTCCCCGTCCTCGCCTCCCGGCTGGTGGCGGCGCGGGTGTGTTACCGAGCCCGGCACGGCTGAGCCCGGCCCGGCCCGGCCCGGCCCGACAGAGCCTTGCCGAGACCCGCCCGGGAGGGCACACAGCCGGGCGGGCGCGCTCGGCCTCTCGGTCAGGTGACGGGCGGCCGCCGGGAGCGGCGCGGCTGAGCGGGCGGGCCGGCGCTCCCTTCGCCTCTCTTCGCCTCCCCTCGCCTTCGCGCAATGCCAGGCGGCTCCGCGGCAGCCCCGGGGATGCGGCCGCCGCCGCTCACCGCCCGCTGAGCCACTGCGAGGGGCGCGGCGGGAGCGCCGCCGGGTGGCGGCATGGCCCCCACGCTGCTCCAGAAGCTCTTCAACAAAAGGGGCGGTGGCTCAGCGGCCCCCCACGGCCGGGCTCCGGGGGAGGGCCCCGCCTTCAGGTGAGCGGCGGGGGTTGCCCCGTGGGCAGCAGGGGAGCGGCGGAGAGGCTGGGTCGGGGCTGCGAGCGGCGCGGGTTGTGCCGCAGCCCCCGCCGAGTGCCCGGGGGAGCGGCCCGCGGGGCCGGGCACCGCCGGGAGGGCGGGACGGGGACACCGGGGTGCGGCGGGAGGCAGCGCCGCGCCGAGGGGGGTTCTGCTCTCGCCTTCCCTTCCCTTTGCATCTCTCAACCATTTTCTGTGCGAGCTGGCAGGGACACGCCCGGGAGCCGTGGGGCGCTCGCCCCTCGGGCAGCGGCGGCGGGAGGGGCCGGGCCCTCTGTCTGGCGACTGTATGTGATTTCTGCGAGAACTCGTGCTCGGGTCTCATCGGCACCGGCAAATTAAAAAATGGGTTGATTGTCGTGACCTAAATAGACGTGCGCAGTCCGGTGACCCGCTAAGCATTAAGCACCTTTCACTGTCTCCTGCTTTTGATACCGCAAATGCTTAAAAGTGAGATTCAGTAGCTGTTGTTGCTTCAAGGTTTAAAAATATAATCTTTATATAATATTGAATTACTGCTGTTTTCTGCACCCTGGGGGTCAGCATTTTGCTCAGGCTGGTTGCTTTGGAGCTTTGTTCCCGTCACATCTGTGCTGCTCACAAGACCGAGCGCCCGGTGAGCGCAGTGACAATCACATGCGTGCCCGTAACCTCTGTGCCTGTTTGTCTGTGCAGCATGAGCTGAGTGGTCTTGTGATCAGATGGTGCACAGGATTGAATTGGAATCTGGTCTTTCACTGTTGAAACTATTAAGAATGCTAAGAGAGGGGAGTGGGCAATACTTTGATCCACAAAGTGCCATAGTGCCAAGTATGAAAGATGATAATCGTGGAACCATTATGACTTAAGAGATGGTCGGTGGTGTGGGTCATGGCCATGTGCATGGCCAAAGGTGGAAGATCGTGGTGAAAAATAGTATAGGATGAAAATGACATCAGTATGTTTAGGTTATAAGGTGATCCTTTTGTATGTGGTTGGACATGGTATTGGAGCTGCATTCATATCAGAGCAGGGCTGGTGAATTTTGGGAAGCTGTAAAAGTCTATATGCTGTACTTGCTAGTTACTTCTCGTAGTAAATTATGTGTCTTATGAGTTAAATATCTCCTTTAATTTGAAAGAAAACAATTTTCCACATTTAAACTGAGTGACAGTTCCCGACTAATGATTATTTTGCCTTGTACTTAAAACCTTGCCTAGTACTGTGTATCAGTTCTACTTCTAAGGTATTGGACTCTCAAAGATCTCCATGAAGACAGATTCCTTGCACAGTGTGTTCCCCATTAGAATGAGTAAGATTGTTCCATCTGGAGTATCTTGTGAACTTAAGGATTGTATTTTTCATACTTCTATTTCTTAGGTAAGATATTCTGCACTCAGGTTTCAGTTTAAATAACATTTAAATTATTTGACGCTTCAGAGAAAAACTGTTATAATTAAAATACTATTGTAGGTACCCTTCACTTGTTTCATCCCTGATTTTCCCTCATTCTCTTGCTATCTGACTTTTTTTTAATAAACTTTAAGTTAATAAAATTATTTGTACCATTTTATATGGGGTTGTTTTTTGTGCTAGTTAATATTACATTAAGCTTCTTCTTTATGACTTTTAAATATATTGTAATGCTTTTTCTTTCTTTCTAGTGATCTGCCGATGACCTGCAGGAGCGTACTTAGTGGGTCTTAGAAGCTCTGCTACAGCACTTTTAATAGACTTTCTGTTGAACAGTAATCTCTGTTTGCATGGAAAGACATGATTGGACTTAAGTAAAGCGGAAGACTTAATCCTTTGGTAGCTTCTGTGTTAAGCATATACTGCTACTGTTAGAGGCAAAGTGAAAGAATAGTTTTTTGTTCTAATAGCAAGCTTGTATTTTTAAGGATTTTAGTTTTAAGGTTTGAATTAGTTTTATTCCTTCCTCATGTTTTGTTTAGTGAGATCACTCCGCATTCAGTGTGTCTTAGTTTGTTTAGTTCTCTTAAGCAGCCCTGAAAAACTAATAACAATCTGTATCCTTGGACTTTTGATTGTTATGAAATCCTTGAAAGCCTAAGTGTATTCACATACCCTCCTTACCCTGAACAACAGCAGAGCTGGTACAATTAACTGGTAGCTAATACATCCTGAAATGAATGTAATTTGACAACTGTTTTCAGCTGCATGGTTAGGAAGCTTTATATTTTCCAGGCTTCTCAGGAACACAGGGAGAAGTTCTGTTGCAAAGTTCTGTCAACTAGGCTTGAGGTTTGCAGCAACAAGTACTGCATGTCCTTGTTCTATTGCCCCCTGTCCTATAGTGAGAGCTAAATCTTGACCAGATGTCTGTGCTGCCTGCTTTCTTAGGCTCTGAAGGAAACAGCAAACGTCAAGGTCCATGCTGCTTACAAGGGTGAGCTGGCACAGCCTCAAAGAGCGAGAAACGTGGTGCCTCTAGCTGAATGTGGAGCCACAGGAAGTTGTTTCTTGGGTGCTTGAGCATTAATGTATTAATTTGGTTCAGGAGTGCTCTTTTAAAGAAAACCTCTCAATTGTCTTCACTGACTGTACTTTGGCTCACGTAGCCAAGTGTCTTTAGTATGTAAACTGGATTCCTGTTGGAATGAATGAAATACCAAGTGCGCTCCTGCCACTAATGGGCATTCAGTCCCTGGGACCAGACTACAGCTTGTTAAAAGTAGAACTCTGGAACACGTGTGTTGTGGGGTTTGGGTCCTTAGCACCAGTTAATTCACTCTGTGGATCTAATCTGATTGGGCCACACTACATGTTCATGTAAGCACAGCCCTTATTTGCTGACCGAGGAGAGTGTAAACTTGAGGCGCAGATGTTAATATGGAGCTGTTAGGACAGTAGGACTTGCTACTGGCCCAGGCCTCCCTTCAAACTAATGGAACTGTGAAGTGGTAGAAGTGTGGTAGTTAGAATTGTGGAATATTTTAATTCTTTTTTGTTTTAAAGAGAAATTATAAATCAGCTGGAGAAGAGATGTGTATTAGTGGCATGATATTACCTTTGTTCTAAGCAGTTTTGTGCAGCGACTTGAGCTTCTGGTTTTTGTTACTACTGCTTTTTATTTCTTTTAACTGAAAAGATGTATTTGTGTTTGCAGTGCTTATATAACGATGTATGTATATATACACATCTCCCTTTCAACAGAGACATTTGAGTGGCTGTAGTTCAGTATATTTCTTTTCAGCCTCTGAGGCAGTCGAATTATTTTGTGTGTGAGAAGTATGTGTTTATGTGGCTAAATTCCTGTAGTATTTCTTGTTTCCTTACCAAATGTTACTTCCCTTACAAGATTGGTTTAGAGTAGTTTGTACACTTTTTTGGATGCTACTAGGGATGTGTGCTCAGTAGAATCATAGAATGGCTTGGGTTAGAATGGACCTGAAGTTCTTCAGCTTTAAGTATTAGCTGCTTCTTCTGGTGTCTGTAATGGAGCTGATGTCATGTTGTAGCTGCAAGATATCTATCTGGTAACAGTTTGTTAGCTTTGGTATATTAGATCATATGTTTGGCAGCTGGTACTAGTCATTCCTTTGGTCATAGTGCTGAAATGTTTGGTGAGATCCTACTTGCTAAGCAGCATTTCACAGCATTTGTTACCAGCGTGGCAACGTTCCACTTTCTGAAAAAGGAGAAAAAGCAGTAGTGAGCTTGGAGTCTGCTTGCTGTTATGAAGAAAAACAAACAAACCCCAGGTCCTCTGGTTGTGAGTTTTGCAGGAACTAAGACCATTCTCTTCCTTCAGCTGTTTGGATTTCCCTTCCCCTACACACTTGTCACTGAACAACTTCTTGGTTTCCCATAGATTTGCTCTGAGACAAACTCATTTTCTCTTACAGTTGCAAGACAGCCTCTTCTTTTTCCCTTCCCCCCCACCCCCCATGAAAGACTACCAAATGGGTGGAAATGTACAAACTACTGATATTCTGAGACGGATGGATACACCTTGGCTATTTAATTTAATTCCATGGAAAGATGCATTATTGCTGGACTAATCAAATGGGTTTTGCCTGTAGGTTATTTCTGATTTACAAGTAACTTATCCATGGAGTTCCATGTGTTGATTCTTAAATTGATGTGTAATTGGATAGTAGGTGCTTGTTTCCTTATTCTTAGGGCACTTCTGTTGCTGACATGTCCAAAACTGGGTGAGTGAGTACTCTGCCACATACTATGCTCAGTGGAAAGTGATTGGGGCAATAGTAGCAACAGGAAGCTTTGGAGCTACCTTTCCTTGTTGGTAGCACAAATTAAAGCAGGATACACTACAATCTAACACAGCGATGCTAATGCTGTAGGGGAATACTTGTGTGTTGACCTAAGTGGCTTGATGTGAATGAGAAAATAAAGCTGCTTGGAGCTGAAAAATGTGGACAGTCACTCATAAAAGCTGGATCTGTAGAGAAACATTTTGAAAACTGATGCAGAGCTTTGTTGCCAGTAGAGGCTGGCTTTGTGAAACTTACAGAAACTTTGTAACTTTTCTTAGAAAGTAAGTTAACATTGCAAAATAGTGTAATTAAACATTTAGGGAAAGGGAGATGGAAGGGGTTTGACAAAAATGTTTTGATCATTCATCATCATGTCATCCCATTTTGATATTGTGGGGTGTTGGCATTTCCAGTGCATGGTAGTGGCCTTTAGCTATGGCTTTGGTCTGAGCAGTGAGAAACAGCACACTGAAAGCCCAGAGAGTAGATGTGACAAATGATGTCCGAGTGGACAGAAAATAGAGTAATTGTTTTCATAGAACTAATTTCATTCTGACATTTCAGTAGTGTTGAAGCTGCAAAGGACTTCTTTTGCAAAGAAAATTCTTTGGATTAATACCGACTACATGTGCTACAAACCTTGGTGGTGTATCTGTTCCTTTAACTATTCCATCTGACACTAACAATCATGTACTTTCATCTGTAATGTACTTTGCACCTTAGTGATGTAGGGATAGCTTCTGATGAGGAGATTCAGTTTTTGAGCCACGTGTTGTATGTTTGTCAACAGTTATTTCTACTCAGTGCACACTTGATTAAGAGCACACTGTTGTCTTGCATGCTGCTTTAGAGTAAGTATTGTAAGAGGAATGTTCTTATACTGTCCGTTTATCAGTATTTCCTATGAGAACGTTTCCATGGGTACGCTTGTTAGGCAGAAGATGTGGAATGCAATTCTGTAGGGTGGTGGTTAACAGGCTTTCTAGAGACTGAGTAAGAAAAGGAGGACTTTGAATTGGGTACTTTTGTGAAGACAAAAATGTCTGTTTGCACTTTTTCACGTGCTTCTTGTGATAGTGTCAGATTACTGCTGATCTGACTAAGAGGTGCAGGAACACAGTGGTTCACCTTTGCCTATTATGATTCAGCTCCTCTAATGTGTTTGCTGCCTGCACTGCTTCTTAATCTTCAGGCTCAGGTTCTTCTCCACTCTGCTTTCTCCTCACCTTAACAGTGCCTTTCTCAAGTCACTCCATTTGCACTGTTTGTATGGGTTTGTCACTTGAATACCATAGCAATGTCATGTTTTAGTATGCAAGACTGAGGTCACAAGACAAGCTCCCTTGCAGGCTACAAGGCAAAATATTCTTTTGAGGCACAGGAGGCACTAGCTTAGCAGTTTTGGTAAGAGAGCCTGTGCCTTCCCCACATCAAATAGGGCAAGTGTGGGTGTGTTTGTATGACCAACAGCTGAAATATTTTTGGTCAGTCAGCACACTTCCTGGATATTGGTTAGATTCTTAGAATTGTACTGATAAATGGGCATGAGGGCTTTACATCACACTAGCTGCTGTTAAAACTGACTCATGATTTTCCTTCCATAGACTCTGCTGAAGTGAAACTTGAGCTGTGTGTGATGTAATTACTGAATTGGTGTGGAGTTTTCTCTGCAGGATGTTCTCGCTCCAGCGCAGTACAGCTCAACTCTCCTCCTTCAAGGTGCTCAGCGTAGTTTCACACATGCTAATGAAATCAGCTGTATTGAGTAAACAATCTGACTATTTATTTACTTTCTAATAGAATTGCTAGCAGTCTGAATTGGTATTAGCATTGTTAAATTAAAAATCTGAACACATTAGTACTTTATTTTTTGTAAAGTTTGTAAATTGGAAAGTTTCTTACAATAACAATTCAGCTTTTGTTTTCATTGAGTTTACTGACTTTATGAAAGAAGACAAGGGCTTGAATGAACTCTGTGCTTTGGATTTCTGTGCAGAGTGTTTGCACTGAATTCTGAATCTGGATATTATCCAACACCTGAAATGGCTCAACTTTTGGTGTTGGGTTTGTTAATGCACAGCTCCCAGGAATACAGAAAATCTGAACAGAGTACATTACATAACGCTTTTGAAGGAAACCCCAGAGAGAAGGATCTACAAACTGTTGAATACATAGTTCTTAGCAAGTTATTCTTAAATTATTATTTCGCTGAATGTGCATCATTTTACGGAATTTAATATAATGTTGTAGTGTTAAAGCCCTCTATGGTCTGAAAGAGACAGTTATGGAAAGTTCTTTAAATCTGCAGCTCTCAGAAATTAACTTATATTTAGGCAAATTTTTGTTGTGTCTTCTGTTTTTCATGTGGGCACATGAGCTTGGCCAACTAATGCTGATCAGCTGAATGCTTGTGTCTGTCATATTTCCATGCCTTTCCTTTCATGTTCCCTCAAAATGACCTTTTAAAATCTTCACTTTTAACACTCTGCTCTCTAACTTGCACTCTAAAACGGGTTATGCTTTTCAAGACAAATCCTACTATAGGAAAGGTCACAGGCCTTTTGTTTCTGAAGTCCTGGCTTGTTTAACAGGACTGAGTTAAACAAGCTGGGCAGAGACCTGTGAGACTGCTGCAAAGGAAGGTTGGTGACCTTTGGTGCAGACACAGGGAAGAAGAGAGTTTAGTGCAGAAATCACTTTGCTCAGCTGTACAGCAGCAGGGTTAGTCTCTGCATGTTCAGGGTCTAGTTCTTGTGTACAACTGCAGTGGTACAGGATGCTATTGCATTCTCCCATGCTGTGCTGAAATTGATTATTGTATTGTCTGGACATTTGTCACTTCTGCAGTAGTGTTGATAGAAGAGAGAGCATTGAAGCCCTCCTCAGTCACGTCTGTGTAAAGGTCAGTGATAGAACCCAATCTTCTTCCACTAGTCTGTGTTAAGCTGTCACACCATGCAGAACTGGTTATGGAGGGCCAATATCTTCTAATCCTCAGCTGGGTTGAGAAGACTGGAATAAAGAGCCAGGAACAGGTAATCACTTCAGTTCACTGAGCAGACAATCCTAGTGACATGCATCTGAACTCCTGCTTGGTCTTGGCTTTTAGTCCGTATGCAGGTTCCTTTCATATGTTAGGCAGTTGAAACAGCTTCAGGAGTGCAATATCTGCCTTCCCAGCTGTTAAAAGAGTTACATCCAATTAAAGAGTTGGGAAAATTAACCTTCTCTTATTATAAAGTTCTTTATGAGATTTGGCTGTGGATATACATCATGCTTATTAAGCGCTAAAAGATGATACCAGATACAATTCCAAGTTCTGGAGTGGGTGAGTAACACCGGGTGAATTCAGTATTTGTGAGACTTGGGGATATATGTCAGTCACCCACTGTGGACTAGATCAGAGTACAGTTGAGTTCAAAACCAATTCAGGTGCTAAAGATCCTGTGTTATTAAGTTCCTGTATGCAGTCATAGAGACTGGGGTATGTTTGGGAATGCTTTTGAATGGAACTAGAGGAATGATGTTAATTTGCTATTTCTTTTGGTGACTCTTGGTAACTGTACAATGTTTATTATAGCTGAACTGGATAATCAGTGCAGGGATAGGTGTGCAAAGGAGAGGAAAATGCAATCAGAACAATGTACTTTGTAGTGGACATGTTTGGGTTTTTTTTAAACAATCAGCCAGCTCACTGAACCCACATGCACACTGATAATATATCTGCCCAATTCCTTTGTTTTTAAGCAAAACACATCTGTGTGGAATGTCAATGATGCCTTGAACCTCTGAATTAAATTTTGTTTAATGCTTAAAGAAATAATTCTGTATTTGTGTATATTGTGTTGGTATGTGAACTAGAAATTTGATTTGATTTTGACTTTTTGTTTACATTACTGAAGTACTAAAAGTTGACTATAGTCTTCATTAGAGCTGTATCCTTGGGCCCTGTATTGGCTCAAAAAAATGAATTTTGTTTGTATTTAACTTAAGTTATCCTGAATCTGTAGCTGTTGAGAAGGCTCCTAGTGAGTTTGCTCTGGTAGACTTCATCTCAAGAGTAAGTCAGGTCTATTATAAAGTATTTTCTTGTACAATGTTTTTCTGGAGAACACCAAAGGAGCTTGACCAATTCTTACCTTCTTATGAGGAGAAAGATCTGTACTTTGTCTAAGTAGATAATTGCTACATAACCTTGCTGACTAAAATTTGTTTCTGTCAATGTGCAAAACATTTTCCTATTGCTGGACAAGGTTGCAACTGGATCATTTTGTGTGATTTTTATTTTTTTGTCCGCATATTTCAGGATCGATGGACTGATATTTGGCAGCCAAATTTTAACATGTTACTGGGTGCGGTCAGCTGTAATTACGTACAAACCTGACTGGATAAACTTTTAAGTCTACTATAATGCCAGTGTTTTTGAGAAAATATTTGGGGTTCTATGTGAGTAGGTAGAGTGGTTGGGCTGCTTTAAGGAGGGGAGACTGTTTCATAACTTAATAACTATTTATGCATTCAAAGTCCTACGCAATTGGTGGTAAGAAGAACATGAGTCTCTGGTGTAGTGGCTTGCAGCAAGGTTAGGTTTGCCATGCCAGTCAGCTGCAAGACTGTGGTTTGTTGGTTGGTTTTGTGTGTACTGAGAAGGTATATGCTATGAGTGATTTAATTACCCTGATCTTCTGTACATGGTCCCAAGACAGGGCTCCTCCTTCCTTTTCCAGTGAAACTTGAAAATAAATATGTCCAAGACTTCAAGATTCAATGCTAGTTTCTAGCAAGCCACTTTCCATGCTGTCTACAAGTGAGGGTTGAGGAAAGTGTTTTGGATGGAATAGACAAGTTACCGTAACAACAACAAGAGGAGCAAAACATATTTTTGGCTATAACTAGTGAAAAATGCCGGAGCTGACGTTATATCCGTCTGTGTTATCACTTCATTCAATCTAAGTCAGGATTTCCTGGCATTCATCTAGACAGAGGCAATGGACTTTGCTGTTCATGCTATAGCAACTTTTGGGTGATTAAGCATGGCTTCTTGTATCTATGTTCTTTCCCATATTTTTGCCAGTTGGGTAAATCAGAACATTCTCAGAAGTACTCTACTTAGTTTTTCTTCCTTCCCCTCTTGATTATTGCAGACTAACTGTTTCAGTTACAACCTGTGTTTTAAAAGAATCAAAAAACATCTTGTGCTTACAACAGTTTAACAATAACCATTAACAGTCATCTCACCAATATTATGTTAGCTGGTCAAAAAAACTGTGCTGCTTCAGCTCTCAGCACTGGTAGAGAGCCACATCTGGTACTTTTTCATACAAGCAGAATTTAGGAGAGTGCAGCTAGAACCAGGTATATTTTAGTAATTTTATTGTTTCTTAAGTGAAATTATACTGCTGAGTTTGTGCTTTAGGGTTAGTTGAAATGACCCCATCTGAAGCAATTTCCCTTGGAAGAAGAATGTTGGGTCCCTGGATAGTGCTTGCCTGAAGAGCGTTCTCTTGTATGGTGGGAGTGTGTGTTCAGAACAAGGATGAAGAGAGCATTTGCAATGCTTTCTGCACCCGTGGAGAGATTACCCTAAATTTATTTGGCTGTAAAGTTTGAGAGAGAGTGCCGTGTCCTCTGGAGTTTACAAAGCTCTCTTGTGAATGTAGCCTTTTCATAGCAGAAGTGAGGAAATTTGTAAAGAAATGGTGTGCGGGTGTTTTTAGCTGCTTTGAATGAAGGTGTGTGTGTGTGTGTGTGTTTTAGCAAAAGGAGTATTTTTCAGTTAACTAGAAAAAAATCTAGGAGGAGAGGACAAACATATTCATATCTCTGTGTTTGTTGGTATTAATATGTATTTTGTCTAATAATGTTGTCTTAGTAATTTTTTTTCATATTCTCAAATTACTCTTTTGAACAGAAGCTTGAAAGCTCTATACAGACTTTTTCCATAAAAAAATAAAATAGGGCTTTATAGAAGAGCAAGAAGGAACAGGGAAGTGCAGGCAAGCAAACCCGTGCCTCATGATACCACCCCTAAGGTGTGGTGATGTCTGTCTTGGCCTGCTCACTTATGTAGGAAATACTGAGGTCTGAGATCTGCCAGTACTTTTATACAGTACTGAAATGCAACAAGAGCTGCCCAGTATTATAAATAGCAGATTCTGCCTTGTGCTTTTGCTCAAAATTCTCCTTCACATATACATGTGTAGTTCTTCTGTTCAAGAGAAGGTGGGGAAGGCAGAGGCAGTAAAGCCGGTAGGATAAGAGATTTCTATTAATCTCATTTTCTGGCAGAGTCAGTTCTCAGACGTGCCTTGGCAGTGTCTGTGTTTGGTAGCTGTGTTCCTGGCCGCTGGCCCAGTCACATGGCGCCGCTGGAACAAGTGACATGGGAATGATGCAGACCTGGCACTCTGTGCCTGAGGAGCTGGGGTGGCCCGGCCGGCTGGGCTGCTGCGCCCCGGCGCTCAGCAGGGACGCTGGATCCAGCACCTCCTACTCCCAGATGGCTGCTGCTGTTTGGCTCAACCTGTTTGGCTCCAGTGAAAGCTGGAAGTTAGTTACTGCAAGTGCCTTAAAAAAAGGAAACAGGGAAAGAGGCAAAGTCAAATCCTAAAGAGTGTTAAATGACAAGTAAACCTTCAGTTTATCAGAAAATTATGAAGATCATCACTATGAAACACCTTCAAAACGTTTGACTTACTTTGGATCAGCTGAGCTCTCCTGGCTGTCAGAAGCTGTGGGCATGAGGGCAGAAAGTGGGATGGAAGGGGGAAAGTTGATTAAGACTAAGCTCGGCTTTCTGTATTGAGGAAAGGGCTAAGTGGTGGATCTAGGGTGCTAAACTTTATTGCATACCTTACCTTTCTTTGTTTAAAGACCTCGTTTAACAAAAACCACACTTTTCTTAATGGTAAAACAAATTAAATACATACAATTTTTCGTGGAATTACAAGTCTTCAGCTCTTGTCTTTGCTAATGAGGAATTCTACTTCCGGGGCTGGCCGCTGAGAGCACTGTCTTTGTGTTATTTATAGTCCTACTTCAAACACATTGTACTTGTTGGGTCTTTTCTTTGGTTAGAGTTTTGTTTTGCTGTGGGTTTTATTTTGTTTTTTTATTTTGTTTTGTTTGGTTTGGTTTTTTTACATTATCTTTGAGACACTGGATGAAACTTAGGTCCCAGACTTCAGACTTGTAGATAAGCCAAGCAACAGTACATCCTAATGTATGGAATTTGACTGAGTTGTGAAACACTGGTTTAATGAGCTGTTCTTTATGTTTGTGGAAGGCTTGATGCGTGCAATTTATGGTGACTCTTACTTGTGTAGATCTGCTTGTTAGCCTCTGACACTAGTGTGTGTGTGTATCTTGTGGTCATTTTTTGTGCATACACGTGATGATATTGCTTTTTGGCAACAAATATGATGAAAAATGCTTCCAACCGTACAAAAATCCAATATATTATCCTTTCTTAAGCAAACAATCTGTGGAATTCTGACTTTTCAGTGAACAAATATAACCTAAGCTGTTTTGCATTTCATACAGTAACATATAGAATTATGCTAAAAAAGTAAACTTTCCATACAGTGATCAATACAGAGAACTTTCTTTTTTTTCTGTACCTGAGCTCTTTCTACAGGAAAACCTAACCCGAGAGAGCTGTGCTGCAAATAATACCTTCCTTCACTTGTTGTGTGACTAATCTGGAATGTATCCCGCCTAACTCGTGTGGAACTAGTAACTATGTATCACGGTTGAACAAGGTAGTTCATCTGAGGTTAATAGTCCTTTACCATATGAGGACTACTTTAAGTCATTGTGGGAAAAGAATGTGGTGTGGCATCAGCACGGCTCTTCCATATCTGAGGTTTTAAAAAGAGGAGAAACAATGCAGAGTAAATGATTCAAATTAGAAGGGAGGAAGGAAAAGTGCATCTTCTATATAAGCTATTCAGTGGACTAAAAGAGGGAAAATCATTAAGCAATCAAAAGTAGATTCACTTTGTCTTTAAATATGTGTTTGGCACTAATGCTGAATGTCTGGGTCTAGGCAGGCACTTTTGTGTATCACTTTTGCTAGGTGTATGTTTTGCAAAAACAAATGCTCACCAAAGCAGCAGGTGTGATTCAAACTTTGCTTTCCTAAGCTTCCCTAGCTACCTTCTAAAGGCTCTTGGGGAAATAAAACCTTACAGGGTTCTCTGCAAATATTCTCTTAGGTTTGAAAACAGTGCTTAAGTTTTAGTGGACAGCTGTAACTTATAAAGAAAATTTTTCTTAATTAGATAACTACATCATTGTAATTTCCTCATTCCCCCACCCCAAATTTTCCTGCTAAAGCGTTACCTTGAGTTGAAATCATTTGGGCAATTGTCTCGCAGTGGAGGTGAAGGACAGGAAATGACCTACAAACAGAGCAGGTGATGTGCTGTCACATAGCCTAGAAAAAGAGTGATTCAATTCTGCTTTTCAGAGGGTTATATCTTGAGAGCAGGACACTTTTCTTCCATTTTCGTGGACTCGGGGTGTTTTCAATGTGTGGATTTGATTATTATTTTATTGTTGTCACTGAGAAACTGTTCAGTGGATTTTCAATGTTAATTCCCCAGGTACTTTGGGATTTATAGTATTCTACAGATGACTGCATGTACAGATGATGTAGTGTTGTGAAGCATGTCTATTTAGAGAGCTTACAGGAGTTCCTGGTTCTAATGGCTGATGTGAATTTGATACTGTGGTGAATGCTGGTTTGTTTGGAGAAAAGATAGGACAGGCTTTTAAACTGCTGATCTTAGTCCAAGTGTAAGAACCTGGCCCCCAGCTGCTTATTTCATTCGCACTTCAAAGATGACTGGGAACACTGATGTTTAAAGTAGTCCTCCTCAATGAGATGAGGGCTAAGGGGTTGTCCTCTCATAGATCATTTGAATCACTTGAGAACAGGCCAAAGCTTTTCACTTGTTTCCCCACACTTGGGAGGAGGAGTGATTCTATTCTAGTACTTGTTACTACTCTGGGAATTGAAACTGAGCTCTTTTTTAATTGCCATAGGCTGCCCTCGCGAACAGAGCGAGTTGTTCAGCCTAACCTTGCTCTAGTTTTTTGCTTGACTTCTGTCCAGTGTTTAGAGGTTGGGGTTAACTGAGATTACAAAATCATTTTAGCAAGGCTGCTGTGCTCTTTAGAAGGTAGCACGTAGCACTAGATTTTGAAATCTTTCTGTGTTTTCTGTCTGTACTTCTGTATTTCTGGTTGACTATTAGCAAAGTTATTTTCCC
Source organism: Sakesphorus luctuosus (assembly GCA_013396695.1). Taxonomy (NCBI): domain Eukaryota; kingdom Metazoa; phylum Chordata; class Aves; order Passeriformes; family Thamnophilidae; genus Sakesphorus; species Sakesphorus luctuosus. Next base: position 412,625 of record VWZD01003125.1, read on the forward strand.
TTTTTAACCTGGAAGTAAAATTGCAGTAGGGGTGTCATCTTATAAAATGTCTAAAATTTCACTGGTGAGGGGAAAGCTATGTAAGATGTGAATTATGAGCAGACATGTATGGATAATTTTTTTTAAAGCAGGGATGAGGAAGAGGACTTTGTTCTGCGGTACAATTACCTGAGCCTGACAGAAGATCTGATTCCTCCGTTCCATTCAAAAACACAAGTTTACTTGGTCAGAAGTATTTTTAGATACTTTTAGATATTTTTGTCATCAGTATTGTCATTACATTATTTTAACAGGGACATGGCTGTAAATTGTCATCAACTAACTTGGTGTCTGTGACAAATCTTTTCTCATTGTTTTCCTTTCTACTTTTTGAAAAAAAGCTTTTCAAGGCAGTAGTTTCAAGTTCTTGGCCAAGTGTAAAGACTATTTGTCCTTAGAAGTGAACGCTTTAGGGTGCAGAATATCTAGTGTGTTTCTTGGTCTTGGTAGTTGAGGGTTTTTTAACTGATAACCATATGGCAATGATGACAGATTCTTACTTGCTCCTAAGCTATATGAGGTTGTTAGGGGTTGTCAGATGACACTTGCTCACATGAGAGCCATTAACAGGGTGTTGTAGCCAGTGTTAGAACAACCTTGCAACTAAGGGCGAGTCACTGCAAAAGCAACTATGCTTTTTTTTTTTTTTTAAAGAGGCCATATGGTTCAGTCTTGTGACTACATAATTGCCAGCTACCTAAATCACATACCAGGAAACAAACATAGCTAAAGTCAATATTAGCTGTTGTATCTGCTACAGCCTTGTGCCAGGCTTGGTAGGAAAAACTGACAGCAGCAGAAGCAAGTCTGCGATGGCTTCTGAGACCTGAAAGACACGTCTACTCTGTCTGGAATAATTGCAGGAGTACATTAGCTACAGCTATCTTTCTATATTAATGGCTTATAGACTGTATGAGGATTGCTTTGCCTTTTTTTCCCCTAGTAGGAAATTCAACAGACTGTGTTCCTTTATAGGGAAGAAAGCTGATGGTAAATTGCCATTGTTAATGGCTGATCGATAGTAAAGAAATCTGCTTGAGGCTGTACCTCTTCATCAGGTATTTAGTTTCTTTGAGGAAGCTTTACAATAGGATTTGTAGCTAAGAAAATGTGTGGGGGCACACCAAAAGCTACAAATGGCACAGGGGGACAAATAGAAAGAGCAAGAAACAACAAGGATGTACCATTTGGAAATAATCTGTCTTGTACAAAATTGGATGAAAGAATTAGAAAGTCTTTGAGAGACCAGTGTGTCAACTGTGCAAGCAAAGTGACTAGACTGCTGCAAAACAGGTATGCATGACTTCTTTTTATATATGTATGATTTTTGACATAGAATAGACATTTTTAGTTAATACTAGATTTATAATCATGTGCCTGAAAGACTATTTTGTAAATAATTGGGGAAGTTCTGTTAGAAGCTTATTCTTGAGGATGATGCTGATGGAAACTCCAGAAAGTCTTTCCTGTTTGAAACTCAGTCTACGTTCTTGTCTCTGATGTGTAAGATTTATGTATATGCAAACCAAGGTAAGGGTAATCTTTTCAATTAAGGTTAAATAATCTTACCTTCTCTTTCTAGTTTTCTGATTAGTTTCCCCTCTTTAACTTTTTTTTGCCATCTCCTGTGTTAGTGGGTCAAGTGTGCAGAGCAGACAGGAGGGAATGCTGTGAAGTGGGGGGAAGAACGGAGAGGGGAACCCTCTACTTTCCTTGTAAATCACCTGTAGATCAAGCATTACATCAAAGTAATCTGAAGTGTGAATAGTGTTTCTTCAGTTTTTGTGGTGTCTTTTTCACATGTGTGCCAGCATGCCTCTAATGTTTGAGTCTTTACAGCTATGTAACTGTTGAGAATATGGTTCAGGGTAGCTTTTTCCGAATTCTAGCACCCAAGGGTGTTAGAATTAGTGTTCTACATTTAGGATTGCTGGTCAAAGAAGAAAAATATAGATAGATGTATAGGTATATGGAGAAGTTTGTTTGAAAGAAAACAGCCTGTTTGTTTCTCCAGCCTATAGATGTTGCATTGAAGTAGTGAGTGCTTAGTCACTTTCCAGAACAGTTCAAGGTCAGCTGAAGTAGTTTTTGGATATAAATTAATAGGTCACTCTTCAGTTATTGCATGTGTGCTGATTTTTATGAAGGTGAAGCAAATGCTTTCTTTATAAAGATCAGGGTTTGGAGGTCTATATTAACTGAAAGTACTGATTCAGGGCAGAACGAGACACAATTTGTGTGACTTTTTTCCAGAAACAAACAAGTCTGCTTTCCCCTAACTTAAGAGAGATTTCCTTTCCTCCATGTGTCATATATGTAATTGAAGAAATGTTGAACGAGCCAAAGGAAAGTAGTTTATATGCCAGCTGAAGAGGAAGTAAAGCAAACTTCAGCTTAATATGGAATCTGGGGAGAAAACTTTTCAGGATATCTGTAAGCTGTTCCAGATTTGTGGCTTTCTTTAAAAAAAAAAAAATCCATAGCATTTTAGTATCTTCAGTAGACCTGTTTCTTCTGTTGTGTGAACACAGACAGCTTGATTTTATTTATTTATTTTGACTGGAAGATAATGCTACTTCTGTCATCTTCCACATGCAAGGAAGATACAGTCTGAAGGTGAGGCTGAATAAACCTGAGCTGTTGAACGAGGTAATCACATTGCCACTTCTTCTTATGATTTCTGGCATCATGCTCTTGTCCTTTCCCCCCTTTTTCTGGCCTTGGCCTTCCCAATCCTTTTGGAACTGGCTCTCCTTAGGGTTTCAGCTCACTAAGCAGGTAGAGAACTGACGTGGAAACAAGAAGACTCAAATTAACATTCCAACTAGCTTCAGTACTTATTTGGAATATATAGGAAATGTTTTCTTTCTGCCCTTTCCTAAAGGCATATGGTTCCATGGACAAAATGAGTGTAACTCATGCTGCCTCCAAGAGGTTGAGGTTCCATTGTCTTCCTTCCTTTTTTCCAGCTGTTTCTGATCCACCTTCATGTGCTTGGAGAGACTTTGGTTGCTGCAGGGAATTCAGTTTTCAGAAGGGTCTAACAATTCCCAGAGCAGACACGAACAGCAGGAAGGGTCACATAGTTACAAAAAGAGGTGAAACAATATATGGGGCTTTTATTTTTGTGGTCAGATAAGAAAACATGTTCAGTCAGAATAGCCACATTTAACCTGAAATGTGAACATCCGCACAAGCTCATATTAATTCAATTAATTCAGCTAATTTGTAAGAATATTCAGAACCTTGCATTGCTAAATAAGCAGGAAGCTGATACAGCAATAAGAAAGTAGTGGTTTGGGGTTTTGGTTTTAATGCATGTGAAAATGGAGCTTACCAATGAGGCTATGTGCTGCAGAGTGTATTCTTCAACACTCTGCTTTTAGGGGATGATTGAATACTCCCACTGTCCCTGTTTTGGGAGTTTTATGTTATATAAGTTGGCTTAAACAATAAAGGCGGAAGTACGGTAAGAAGTCTGCTCATCAGCTTTTGTGACGGGGTAGACATCCTGGTCATCCGACTAGTCTTGGGCCTGGTGCTAGATTCCATGTGGAAGTTATGAGACTACATGGACTTAGATACCTGTATAAATTGCCTGTAGATATGCTTGATGTTATCAAATGGGGTTTTAGTAGGATGGATCTCTCCTGTAATGGGGAGGACTGCTGCAGGAACTGCATCTGTGTTCTTGGGTAATTTAAAGCCTGAAAGCGAAGACATCATTAAAACATAAGGTTGAGACTTCGTTAGTACTGTAAGAAGCGTTATCTGGAGTTACTTCTCTAGATTTGATCTGTTAGTCACATAAAGCTCTGTATGAGAGATTTTATGTAACTTCTTAACCTGTTGCTGTCTGGTACTAGAGAATCTGTTTGTAGTTCTGACAGATTGCAGCAATCTTTAATTCTATCATGCTGTGTGGAAAAGACACCTTAGCAGGCTGTTGAATTGACTTCTATCAGTGTAAAACCTGGTTCACATCTTATACAGAAGTTGACAATGCACAAACAATATGAAATTTGCTTTAGTGCATAATGAGGGAGTTCACCTGTTCGTGAGGAAACCAGAATTCACACAACCCAACCTGCATGCAGCCTTGCAGTGGCAGGCTGATGCAGGGCTAGATCAGCTCAATCTGTGTCTGATACGGGTCTTTCTCATTTTAGACTTGCAGTTCTGTGATCTGGAGTATGGATGCTGCTGTTATAGATCCTGGAGATAAATAAGGCTTTGCTTTTGCATAGAATTTTGACTAAGGCCAAAGAGATGTACCTTTTCTTTGTAGTTAAAAGAAGGGGAGAGCCTTTTTAAGAAACTGGAATAGTTACTTGAGCTCATCTGTTGCAGAAACCATGTAAGTAAATAGATAGCTGTGTAATTCAAGAGATACTGGAGTATCTGATACTGAAGAGCATCAGATTCATGTGGCAGACTAGGATGAAGTGTATTGATGGCTCTTATGCATTCTGCATAACTGGGTTTGGTGATAGCATTGCACAGGCAGTGGGCTGAGAAACTAGTAACAGATTTCTAAAGCAGATGGTGTAGTTGCAGCTCTCTGTATATGTGAGGTGTGTAGGATCTTTGTTGGGCAACTATCAACAATGGTATCAGGTCTCATCTCATGAAGGTGAGCTTAGTGCTGTGACTGTCTTTGAAAGGGAAAACTTGAAGAGAAATCTGGCTGGCACTCCTAGCAGTTTTGGAGGTAACATGTTACAAACACATCAAGAAGTTTCCTCAGTGTGGATGGCAAAATAGTCTTTAGCATCATTCCATGATCTGGCTTTGAAGTGTACTGGAACCTTGGATGTTATGTACATACACCATACTTGTATCATTGTACAATGGTGATGAATCTGGCTTATTCTGTCCCAAAATATTTAATAGTAGGCTAAAACCTTCCAGAATTAGGTTTGAAAAGGATGCCTGTTTACACTTACTTTTGTTTCTAGCTACACAGAAAGAACTCAAAGAAGAAATTAAACTGGCTTTACTTAAAATTACTTTTAATTTAAAAGTCTCTGAGTGTGTTCCTAGAGCAGTTATCCATGGTTACCTACTGACTCTAGCAGGATTTGGAAGTGTTTACTTCACTTTTAGATGTTAACAGAGCATGTAATAAAAAACAGCTTCAGAAATTCTAGTCTTTCAGTTGTGTGTGGGTTTTTATGCTCTTCCCTCAATTCTCTGCCTTCCTTTTCTGTGGGGCACAGTTTGGGAAAATTCCTAAGCAAAACGTCCTTTTGGGTGGAAGATCAGCGTGGCCTTGACTGAAGTCTGTTATGCAGTCTGTTAAACCAACAGCTATTAATAACAGTTGTACTCTTACCCCCTTGGTGCAGTCCCTCCAGACAGGGACAAGGGAGTGTGGCTGAACATCAATGGAGTGTGGCACTGCTTTGTGCAATAGTAGACTTTTTTCCCATTAATTTCAGCTTGTAAGCTACACAACATTGTCTGTGACTGAAAGTGAGGCCAAGCAAACCTGCATGCTCTGCTGTGCACACTGCTTCCCTTTGCAATTAGGAGTTAAGGTTTCTTGTCATTGCAGCCATGACCAGTTGTGCTCCTCAGCCTCCTGCAGAAGCACAATGAGCCGAGTCATGTGCCATGTTGTATGTCTGGGGAATGGGCAGATTCTGGCTTGAGAGAGTTATTTGCTTCAGTTTGAATCTCAGTGGTGTTTTAGTTTCATACACTAAATGAGTTTCTGTGTAGTTGGAGATCAAGTCTCAGTAATCTATGGCTCCTCTGTAAACCATGAAGTGTCTCAGAGAAAGGGGAAAAATAATGGAACAACATAAACCTTGTCTTTCAGTTGCAAGACTTAAACTGTGCAAAAATGTTAATTTATATTGTCAGGAATAGGTAGAAAGGAATTGGGTTTCTGTTGATTAGGCAAGGATGAGGGAGGGTGTAAACCTTGTGCTTTTGAAAGGCTGTAGTAGAGAGGATGGTAATCCATTGTATTTTTTTGCCACTGAGAGTATTGCACAAATAGTGCACCTGCCTTACAATAAGGATAATCCAGGCCATGTACAGAGAAGAGAGTAAATGTAAGAGTAGTTTAAGCCCTGGAGCAGATTGCTTAGACGAAATTTTCTGTTCTCTCTTTGGAAAATTTTGAAAAAAGTTTGGATGAAAATTGGTCTGGCTGTGCCTGCCTTTGTGTCAGTGATACTGGGCTTAGGTACTCCTTTGGAGTTCCTTTTTTCAGAGTTAAATGATTGCACCCTGGATCCTGTAAATGCTGAGTAGAAGATGTATTTGCCTAATACCTGTTTCTGCACTTAAATGAACCTGCAAAGTAAACATGATATTTTAACATCTTGTGTTTCTAATCCATAGCTGGTCCTCTTCGGAGTTTGACTTGAATGAAATCCGCCTGATAGTTTACCAAGACTGTGAGAGGAGAGGCAGACAGGTCTTATTTGATTCCAAAGCAGTTCGCAAAATTGATGAAACTGTGGTTCAGGTATGAAATACTAATTTTGCTGTTGTACTAATGGGACAGTGTCAATTTATTAATCTTGTAATCTTTCACTTTATCTCAATTCCATGATAGCTGCAACAGGAGTGTTAGATTCCACAAAGCCTGTGAATATATCTGGTATTTGGTATTTATAGTATAAAAAACTTAACCTAAACCTGATTTGCTTTCAGGCAAAGAAATCTATACTCCTTTAAACTGAGTATTTCTTGAGCCTTTTTAATGTTGACTGGGTTTCCTTTTTGTTTTTAGCCCTGGCTGTTAGTCCCCTATTCCAGTAATGTCTAGCTCGTCTAAAGGTGCTTTTCTGCCTTTGGTGTTTGGATTAGTAAAGTTGTTGTCTTTATATGAATTAAAATAACTGCACTGGCTATCCATGCCATATTGTGTAAGAATGACACGTGGCAATATATGGCTGTGTAAGTTTTGGTGACACGCATCAAAGCAAGAGCAGGTGCTGTCAAGATGCAAGTTCTTTTTGCTGTTCTCCAGGCACACAAATTGTGGAATAATGCTTTGAGCAAACTTGGATGATTTTAAGACATGTAAAACAGTATTGTTTCCTATTTTGTGGTAGTTTTGATTGTTTGGGGTTTTTTTCTACTACCTCTATGTTTCTCTTCTACACTGAAAATAATTTCAAATTTTTCTTTATTTTGAAGGAGTTTTTTGGAACTAACAGCTTTGGCTTATTAGACTAATGTGGTTTATTGTAGAACTATAAATGTAGCTGTACAAGCTATATAAGAATAGTCATGACTTATAGAAATCACTTACGAAGATGCTTAAAAAGCAACAATCTGTTTCAGTCACACTGTAAACACGCCATTGTGCTGAATCAGTAAGACTGGTGAGCATCATCAGCTGATGTCTGATCATCTACTTAAGAGGGTAAATGGGTCAGACTGGTCTGTTAATCTTGCTTCTCCTCTCCTCCCCCCCAAAATCAAGGTCATTAGTTTGTATCTTAAAGTTGCTTTAAAACACAAAGCATGAGAGGAAGAAATACATTTCTGGCTTCATTTAAGTATTCAAATTATTCTACTTACTTAAATACTTTAAAAGTCCTATCAGAAACTCCCTATGCCACACTGACATAAAATAGATTACAACCTCCTTCATAACACATGATACAGGCTGTAATCTGTTTTTTCATCCAGACACTAATCTAGGTACCCTTTTAAAACAGCCAAAGTGTTTTGAATGCAATGCAAACACATAGATGTTAAAAATTATCTTGAGTGTTTGGTTGTTTGTTTGATATGTTATCAAACAGCAAGCCTAAAACTTGATTGGTTTAAAATTGAGGCAGAATTGCTTTCAAGCTCAGTCCTGTTTAAACTAGAAGTCAAGAAAGTGTATGTTTTTGTATTGCGCATTTATGCGTTTTCCTGAAATACAGTAAAGCTTATTGACATTGAATATTCAAATACATTGTTTGTCTTTAACCTGTTAATTCTACCAAATGGTGCATTATTCACCTCTTGTTTTTGCTGACTGGTCTTCAGTTTAAGAAATCTGTTAATCATTTGGGAAGCAAAATTTATATGCAATTTGAGAGACTAATTGTGCAAATGATTACAGAAATTGGTTTGTAAGCAATCCATAAGCTGAGATTTTGTTTACATAAACTTTGGCAAATGTTACAAAGAGTAATTTACAGTGATTGGGAATGATCTTCCTGTGAAACTGGCTAATTACTCTGACTGTGAAAACCTGTCTGGCAGCGTAAATGTGATAGTAGTTCTTCACTTGCTCTGATGCTGGCATTTTAAAAAATATTTTAAAACTGTTACGTATCTGTGGAACTAAATAGGAGTGCCTTTTATTTCTGTTGCTTTCCTGTAGTTTTAAGAAAATTCTTTCCGTGGTATGTTTAGAGATGGGAGTTCTCATATTTAGTTTAATAAGTTTTATTGTATTGCTCTGTTTTGACATAGAAAATAGCAGACGAGGCTTCTGTAAAGACTTCTGCCAAGAGCTACCAAGCAAGCAATGGGAACAATAGTATTTCTTCTCATAGTCCCACAATAAGCTGTATGCAAAACATCAAAGAACAGATACCGAAGTATCAGGTAATGTTCATTACTTTTGTTGCTTTTATTTATATGTTTTACTGAAGAAGTTCATTTACAGGAGCCTACTGACATGCATTGAATGACTTCAACTTCTGTTGTATTACGTTAATCTGAACCTTGAGATGTCTTTCCTATCTTTGAAGTGTTGTAGAATAAAAACGTGGGTGCATCTTAACATTTTGGTCTGTCTTAGTCTTATTTTTTGAAGGAGTTGAGAAATCTAATCTAATATCTAATAGCATATTGTGAAGGTCATAAGAAGCACTATACTGTTCTCTGTTCTCATCTACCTATGCTTCAGATCAGTTCCGAAGAAGCTGTTGAGCTTCGTATATTAACAGTCTGTTTAGTCTGTCTTACTATAAGATGAATTTTTTAAGAGAACTAATATTTAGGTATACTGGGTGTTTCTGAGTAACAGCATTAGCATTTCAGCTAGAAAAATGTAATTTGTGGCATGTATAGATTAAGGTGGGAAAAAATTATATTTAACTGAAAGGTAAGTGATTTTCTTCAGAATTAACAAACTTCTCTCCATATTTGCTATTGATGATCAGTCTTTGAAACAAAATAAGCAGTTGGTCTGAAGACTGCTTTTTAAAGTGTAATCACAAGTTATTTTGCAATGAAAAGTGTTTCCAAATACCTTTTTGTAAGGGCAGGGAAGGGGAATTTACTCATTTGGTTAAGGAAGACGGTTTATTGTTTGGGGATCCAGACCACAGAATCCAAGTCCTGTTAAAACCTACAGGTTTTGTCAAACACTCTGCTATATGGAAGTGTTGCTGGACACAGCTATTTCATCAGGAATGTGATAGATCTTTTTTTCTGTTTCTTGCCTTTGGACATCCCCTGGAACAAGGATAACAATGCCCATCTAGTGAGCAAGACAGAGTACGTTTTCCCACTTGCATTCAGTGTATTAAAACCACACTGATCTTACATTGCATGGAAAACATAGACTTATGTGTGTTCTCTGTTCAAAATATAGCAGTATGGCACTCCATTAAATTGAAATAACATGCCAAGTTATTGACTTTACTCTTCGCATCTTGTCTGTAGTACACCAGGCCAGCCTCTGATGTCAATATGCTTGGAGAAATGATGTTTGGCTCAGTGGCAATGAGTTACAAAGGCTCCACCTTGAAGATTCACTACATACGGTGAGTGTCCTTTTCTGTGATGCACTGTCTTGTCAGGCACTTGGGATTGATGACTCACTGAAATGACTGTTTATCCTTTCAGTTCTCCCCCACAGCTGATGATAAGTAAAGTCTTCTCAGCCAGGATAGGAAGCTTCAGTGGAAGCAACAATAAGTAAGAACATTTCTTTTCTTTTTTTTTCCCCTTCCAATGCAGTTATCTGTCTGTCTCTCTCCTTTTGTAGTCCTAAAAGAAAATTAAGAATGACAGCTGTGGATTCTCTAAATAGATCCTAGTCAGGCTACTCAAGTTTTTAATAAAGAAAAATCTCTGCAAGTTTCTGCTTCTTCATTTGTCCAGGACATGTAATAAAATTCAGAGATGAGGTGCTTTGAACAATCAAAGCCTCTATGTCTTCCTGCTGTCAGAAGGGTGAGGAAGAAGGAGTATTTATGAAAATGCTTTGTTTCCCTATACTCCACTTCTGTTTCCTTCAACAAATATGCTGTTTCTCATCTGTTCTTTTTTAACTTGTCCCCAAAATAGGCAAATGTGAATAAACTGAATTCTGAATGTAATATAAAGAAACTTCCAATAATTCAAATAGGGAGCATATATAAAGAATTTCATTCTAGTTTCAGAAACCTGCTTGTCCTTGAATTTAATTGTGAAGTTCATGTTCAGCCTTCTGGTTTTTTATAAAATGAACCTGATTCTTAAGATAGTGTTAATGCCTATTGATCATATTCTTAAAGAACACTGGCTTTCCCCCCTGTTTTAGCTTGCAAGATAGCTTTGAATACATCAACCAAGATCCCAGCCTGGGAAAACTGAGCTCAAATCAGAATGGTTTGGGAACCTGTCGCAGTGGAAGTAATTTAGGTAAATAGTTCCAGGTTATATGTCTTTCTGACAACATGAGTCTGTCTGTTCGTTCAGTTTTGGTGGGTTTTTTTTCCCTGGTACATCACCTCCTTGATTTTTTTACCTTTTTTGTACTATTTTACTTTTCCTTTGCATTTTTTTTGCATTTTCTCTACGTTGCTTTTGTTTCCTAGGTGTGTTACAGCTGTGTAGCAGCAAACTGCTGCAGGGTGTGTCTGAAGGAGGTCCCCTCCGGCTCATCCGCAGTGCTTCTTTCTTTGCAGGTTTGTGTGGAATGCCAGCTACAGTGTGACCCATCCATATGCACACACAAATCCAGCTCCTTCTGGATGCTTACAGGACATACATAATTATTCTCTAGAAACAGAGGGCTAAAATAGTGACAACAGGAGTATCTGGCATATACTTGAAAATCTTTCTTCCAAAAAATGGCGAAATTGATTTTTTTTTTTGTTCATATATATCTTCTAATTACTATGTTTACGTTTAAAGATACTTTCATGCAGTGTTTGTAATAATAAATTAGCCCTTATATTTCTTAGAGAACTTATGTTTCCTGGCTTATTGCTGGTTTCTTGCTAGCGTGCAGGTGTCTTGCTGGTGTATAGCTTTTTTCTTCTCTTACCTCTTGCTCCTTTTTTTTTAATTTGATGGCAGACGTTCAAAATTCTTGAGCCAAGTCTGGGAGTTTCTAAGGTGTTGGTTTTTTAACAATATCAATTTCTTTAATTCTCAAAACTTTAAGCCACGTAAAGTCTCCTTTTACAGGCATAATGATGACCCATGCAGGTGGGTAGATCTTAGGCCTAATTATTTCTCTTAACTGCAAAAATATCAATATCAGTGCAGTTTCTTCATAGCCTGTGCAAATCTTGCATGCTCTACTATCTGAGTGACTCTGCACTACTAACATGTCGATGGAATATGACATGGGCTGAATGTTTCTTACTATGAAACTTTGTGGACAGTACATCTGTGCTTGGGGAGTGAAACAGAAGCTTTTATTGGACCTTGTATTTGACTATTTCATTATGATGTTAACCTGTGTTAAATGACAATTTTGAACACTCAAGAAAATTTTATCAGGAGTGACAGGTGAGGATGCCACCAGCCCTCACCTTCAAAGCATATCTGTTTTCTGATAATGCAGACTCTATTTGTAGTCTTAAGCTCCTTAGAGATGATTTTACATTTACACAGGGGCAAATAACCTACCTTTAGTAGCATGATACTCAGTATAGGTATACTGGGTTTTGCCATCTCTGTTCACACCATACTGCTAATTCACAGTAATAATAAAGGATGTAATTCCTTTTGTCTGTGACCTTTAAAATTAAACATTTTTTTAAATGCTGACAAATAGTATGATGAGTTATGTAATATTTTCTGTTGATCTGATCTGTTTGTTTTAGCACACAGCACACCTGTTGATATGCCTAGCAGAGGACAAAATGAGGACAGAGACAGCGGCATTGCTCGGTCAGGTATCTGCTGTCTGTTGTGTTTGCCTGCTTTTGTAATCGTGTTACAATTCTTTGGCGCAGTGATTCACCTGAAATATAGGCACCTTATGACCTGTAAACTCAAAATTGTTTTGATCTGCTAGGTGGTTTTCCTTCTGTGTTTCCTCCAAGCCTTAATGAAAAAATATTTGTAATTATATCCTTTGTTTACAGCCACCAGGTACTTTGTCCTTAACCAATTTATAATTTGGAGGAAGAACTGGTTGGAGCCTTTACTAGGGCAAGTGAAGAGAAACTTTTTTTTGCGCTGAATAGGGAAAGGGTGTCAGAAGACTAGAAGTCCTGTCTTATTGTAGTGGGAGGGCAACACCTCTTGGTACAGAATGCTTTTAGTGACAATAAGATAAATTTTAGTGTGTTGTAGTAGGGAAGATCCCTGACTTTATAACCAAAGAATGTCCTCAGGCAGCAAGATTTATTTAAAATAATTATCTCTCCTGTTGCAAGTGAGTTGCGTGAAAAAGATTAGCAAGCAAGAGCAGTATTTGTGAAAAATTGTTCCCAGTTAGAATATGAAAAGTATTTAACCAGCATTCTTTGTAATTCCTTGTCTGTGGGGTTTCTTGCTTTCCTCATAGCATCTCTGAGCAGTCTTCTGGTTACTCCTTTTCCATCTCCAAGCTCTTCATCATCATCTTCTAGCAGCTACCAACGTCGCTGGCTCCGAAGTCAGACAACCAGTTTAGAGAATGGAATTATTCCAAGGTGGTAAGTGCAACACCTTTGTTTTGCAATAGCTGTTTGGCAGTAATTTAAGCTAAATAGAGCTTAAGCCTCTTTTCTTTAAAAGGACAAATCCTTTTATTAAATGCTGTTGACTCAGTTTATCTTCTGTGTATGTTACATAAGATTGCCAATGTAAAGAAAGATTAAGTTTTGGGTGAATGTGAACTTCAAAGCTCAATTTGAAATATCCTTATTTTTAATGAATATGTAGGCTATGTCTGAAGCCATAGACTGAAAAACAAACTAAACTGTCTCTGAATGAGCAGGGCATCCTGTTGACATGAAAAGGACTGTAACGGCATTGCTGCCATAATTACACTAGGCTATAGTGTAGTCTGACTTGTGAACAGTTACTGAAATTTTGAAGTAATAGCCCGTGACGACTCTCTTGGCTTGTACTGGATGTTCCTGATGTGACTTCTCCCAAAACAGGAAGAAAAAAAGCTGTGATCAAAAAGCTTGGCTTCTGTTTTGGAATTTTATTAGTTTTTGTAGCCAGTAGGATAACAAAGCATGGAATGCAGCAGACTTTTCATAGCTAATAAGCAAATTCTTCCCCTGTCAGTTGCAAAATATCAAATGTTTTTTGATTATTTTCTCACTGTAGTCATCCACCTATACCTAAAGACAGCATGGAATTAGTAGAGAGCTACAAGAAATTCCTGCTCTTTGGCCTCTCCCTTTTCACTATTTTCAGTTAAGAGACACTTAAAACCTACCAGTTAAAATATGTAGTCAGTAAAAAATAAAAGTGAAACCTTTTCTGAAAAGACTTCTTTCCCTAGTGTCAACACTTTCAGCTTTTTCCTGGATATTCTTAGTGAATCATTTTTAACATGAAGAATCATGCCATGATGCTAATATAGCAGTCATGCTTTCTAAATCACACTTGCGGTTGAGAACAAGCTAGTAAACGTTTGGCTTTTGGGAACTTGAAGTACTTTTTAGTCTAGTTACCTAAAGAAATAAGGCTGAGAGCAGCTCATGTAAAAAAAAAGTTGAAACATATAAGGTAAATTTCAGCCCAATTTAAGCGGTAGCCAAACGGTAGCCAAAGTTTCACAAACATGAACTTCCTCAAACTGTTCTGAAAGTTCCAAACTGTTTAGAGGAAACTTGCCTCTTTGGGCTGCTTGTTCCTTGTGGGGAGTAGGTTCTTTTCTTCCACACTGGAGAACCTGTGATGGGGAAAGATACTGGAAACAGGACATTATTATTTTCACTGTGTAGAACTACTCTTGAACTGAGATTCTTTCCAAGCTAAAAAAACCTCTACAGATACTTGTTTTCTGATTACTTGCTAGGGAAACAGTAGGCTTCGGGTGAATACTTCAGTGCTACAGAGTTTGTACTTCATTTTGCCCAGCCAAGATTCTACAGTCTGTTTTAGGCCAATAGCTCAAAGAAAATGAGATGCCTACTGGAACTCTTCGTAGTCAATTGGCAAGCAAGCTAGATTTAGGAGCACTGTTGAAAAGGCTTCTCTCACAGACCTAAATTCTTTCAATTTCTGTTCCTGGGAAGCAGTACAAAAGCCTGTGATGTTTCCTAGATGCTGATGGGCCATCCTTTCCCAACTTCCTTGGGAATTTCTGTCTCTGCATGCAAGTTCCTGAAGTTCAAATTAGGTTATGCTTTTGTCTTGAACTCTGGTTCCCCACAAGCTGTTTTTGCTGGGGTTTTATTGTGTGTTTTTTCCTGTATCCATGGACATACTTCTATGATGAGAAACTTTTGTATATTTAATTTTGTCAAACCAATTGAACTGTAAACCACTTATTTTTAAAGTGGATGTAGAGTGAATGCTTAGCTCTGAGTCTTTCCTTTGTTAATTGCTTCATAGTGGTCTATAAATACCACAGACTCCATTTCAAGATAATTCTGATATGAAAAGACTTCAAACTTTTAATTACCACTCACTGGTATTGCAGTCTTAACTTACGAAGAAACTCCAAAATCAAGGTATTTCCAGATGAACTGCTGCTCTGAATGTCTTCTTGGCTTTGTTGTCTTTCTTACCCTTTTCCTCCTATAATTTCTCAGTAGATTAAAAGCAATTATTCAATTAAAGTTCCTTCCAAAAGACATTTTGTCCATACTGCCATACTGTTTAACTTATGGATATAGATGATGCATATAAAAGATGTTTTTTCAGTGAAATTGATCAAGATGCTTCAATCAATAAAAAGTATTAATTTTGTAAACTCAGCAGTATCAATATCTAGCACTGCAATGCAAGTATTTATGAAAGAACAGCATCAGAGGATTGCCACTCTTTTGTGTAATCACAGTAAAACTTATGCTGGATTGAAACTTGTGGTTATGATCCAAATCAGTTGCCTGTGCTTGAAATCTACATCTGGTGGCTGTGGAACTTGTCTAGTTGAGTCTTGAAAATCTCAAAGAATGGAGATTCCACAACCTTGCTGAGCAATGCCCTCCAGTTTATTGACTATTTTAGCTCTGTTTGACATCATCTGCAAACTTCCCGAAGGTGTGTTTTGATTCACAGGCCAGAGTGATAATCAAAATACTGAGCAGTATTGATCTTAGTAGCAGCCCATGTGTAGTATTGAGGAGTCATAATTGTTGAAAGAAATGTGGCAGAACTACCATGGAAATAAACAGAACTTGATGAAATAATAATGCTTTTAAGATAGCCATTGGTTGATTTGTTTGTTTATTTGTTCTTGTTTGTTTGGGGTTTTTTTGTTGTTTGTTTGTTCTTGGGGTTTTTCCTTTTTTTTATGATTTAAGCAGAAAACAAATCATTTTAAGCTCAAGTCTATCCAACTTTGAGCAGGGCAGAAATGTATTGGTAGGCATTATGTTCATGTTTTCACAGTACTTACTAAGTGGTGACACTTTGTCTTCAGTTAAAATAGAAAGTTTTATTTTGCATGGTTTCAGTGCAAACATCCATCTTCAGATGCTGGAACAGTATAGGTAGCATGTTTACCAACTTCCCTTATGAGGGGCAGTACAGATTCAAGAGCATTATGGACATACTGCTGAGCACCTGGACAGGAGCTTGAGTGTTGGATGCAGTTCACAGCTCTGAAGTTACTTCTAACCTTTTTTGGTAATGATTTTGTGTGATGTACCTCCTTTCCCTTTTCTTTGTTTCCCTCAAAGATAAATCCAGGAGGGAATTTGTATTAGCTCTGTGTCAGAGGAAAAGTGGTCACACCAGGCCTCCCTGGGGATTGTCTTCCTCTTGTTGAACAAGCATAGGTCTTAGGCATCAAAATGTTGAGTATTCTTGTTCAGGGACTGTGACAGCAAAGCCTTGTGTAGTCAGTCAGAGGAAACCTTCTACTATATAGAGAGGTGTTGATAGAAGATGAATTATCTTTCAGTACATGCATAACTGTCCTAACAAATCTGTCTTACAGGTCCACTGAAGAAATGTTCAGTATGGCTGATGAAAGCTGCAGCTCCAATCCTGCGATGGTTCGGAGGAAAAAAATTGCAATCAGCATAATCTTTTCTCTGCCTGAAAATGAAGAAGCACAGAGAAACTTCCAGGATTTCTTTTTCTCTCACTTTCCTCTTTTTGAATCTCACATGAACAAGCTGAAATATGCAATAGAAAAGGTACAGAATACTAATTTGGCATAATGTGGAAAAATAAGTGTCAATCAGAATGAAGTATTCTAGAATCTGATAGATGAAGAGTGGGAGAAGATGCGTGGTTTCAAGCTTGCCTCCCTCCTTACACATGCAGTCTTGAGCCTGAGCCCAGTGTAGGAATTCAGCATTTGCTGAAAGGGGTGCGGTTTCTTTCCTAGCCAGAATTAGAATGGAGAGTTTTATGCTATGGGTGGTTTTTCTTTCCTTCTCGCCATGTTTCACTATGAGGTTTTCTTGACTCCTTGGAGACTGCGGAAATGATGGTATTCTATCCTTTCATACAGTCCCTAAAAGAGAGAGACAAAGTATTTGTTGCTGTCTTCCTCTTACTCTTCAGAAATGTTCTCTACTTTCCCCTTGCCCAGTATGAGGCATTGGTCCTTCATGAGATGGAGGGAGGTTGGAAACTATTGCTGTCCTGAGTGGCTGTATAGCACTGGGGCTAGATGTTAGTTATTTTGACATGTTAATGAAGCTTAAAAAGATGAAGAATGTGAATCCTTTAAGAAGCTGTTTTGTGTCTTTAACTCTTAATCAAGGCCATGATCTCATGTAGAAAAATAGCAGAATCCAGCCAGAGAGTGCAGGTTTATATCAGCCGTGTCATGGATGCCCTGGGAGAATTCAGGTGAGTTGATGGAATTCTGAATTACAAGGACAGCTCTTTTCATGCCCCTCAAAAGATATTTCTCACTTCTAGTTGTAAGCAACTGAATGCAAGGTCTTCTATCTTACACAGTCTTGAAATTAATGTGAGTGAATTTTCTGCATTGGGTACTGAGTAAATGTGTTCTGAAAACTTTAGCAAAACCAGCTCAGCCATTTTCCAAATGACAGTAAAAGCAGTTCTATTGCACTCGTGTTCCTGGGACTGTCAGTTAAATTCTGTAAGATCTCCACAAGAGTTGACTTCTACTGATACATACACAGTCAAGAGGATTGATGATGTATTCAGGCAGATGAGTTGCCTACTCCTAGCTGTAGATGCTGAATAATGTAACTGGCAAGAAGGGATACAGTCAAAGGCTCTCTTTGAGTACCTAAGAAAGGAGGGAATGGTCAGAGGCTAAGGAAGTCAACGCAGGAGAGAGAGAGAAGGCTTTAGTGAGATGGAGTTTCTATGGTGTCTGGGATGTGGAATCAAATTCCTGCGATGGATAGGATGGGTTCTTTTTCCCCTCTAAATTATTTCTAGATGGTTTCTCTGAATCAAATATGCACAGGAATGCAAGAAAGGGAAGCCAAATCTATAATTCATATGAAGACACTAGGTTACTCTGAATTAAACAGACTAGTGTTCTGGACACTAGTAATTACTGGAAGAGTAAAAACTCTTCCAGTTTGTTTAGTCTCCTTGATCTTACAAAAATAAATAAAAATGAACAGACAATAGAAGAGGAAAAGGGCTACTTGTAATTATTTGCAAGATTGAAATACGCATGTTAACACTTAATTTTTTGGAATTTTCTTTGAGCAGAGTTACCATCTGGAACCTATATTCTGTTCCAAGGATTGCAGAGCCTGTGTGGCTTAATATGATGTCCAGTACCCTGGAAAAGAACCAGCTATGCCAGCGTTTTCTTAAAGAATTTACGTTTCTGATAGAACAGATCAACAAAAATCAGTAAGCTTCTCCCACTCCCTTTTTCTTAAACCCCCCACCTTGTTTTCTTCCCAGTGCACATGGGTTTGCTAAAGCACTTAATGGGATATTCTATTGGTGTTACTTTGAACATACATTTTTTTTCTCCTAGGTTCTTTGCTGCTTTGTTGACCGCAGTGCTGACATATCATCTGGCTTGGGTCCCAACAGTAATGCCAGTTGACCATCCTCCCATCAAGGCCTTCTCTGAAAAGCGCACATCACAGTCTGTGAACATGCTGGCAAAATCCCATCCATATAACCCTCTCTGGGCACAGCTTGGTCAGTAAGAAGTGGAAAGCTTTAGTCTCCTCTATAACAAGAATCTTCATGCACCCACTCCTTTTAGATAAGAGCCACTTGTGATCCAGGTCACATTTGCTGCTACCAATAGATGTCTTTTGCCTGGTTAATCAGTGTGTTTGGAGGCCTGTTTGCATATCCTGCTTTTTATTCTTCTGTTTCTTGTTTTCATCCTCTGTCACGCTGTCTGGTGAAGTATACTTCGTATAGAAGTATTATGATGGTGCAAGTGCTGTGTGCAGTCTGAGCAGTTTTGGAAAGAGCAAGAAGGAACAGACTGGACTTAGTGGAGTTATCTGGTCTTGGAGGCCCTTTGTAGTTGAAATTGCGCTGACCTTACCTCCCTTTATCTCTCTCTTATGGAGTAGGATAGACAGCAAGATGACAGATCAGAAGTCTAACAACTGGCAGTACCTCCAGTCAGTTACATGAGTGGGCTTAGTCCAAGACTTTTTTTATTATGTCCTATGCCTCAGGCTGTTCTCTCACAAATAATTTATAGCTTGTCAGTTACCTTGATACAGGGGACTAAATAATTGATATCAAATGAGTAGGTGAGTGAAAGCTGAGAGAATAATGCTGCCAGTGGTAATTCCTTGAAAATTCCTCCTCTTCTGGGCAGCAGATGGGAGGGAGTCTAACATCAGATTGGCTTTCACTTTAACTGATATACTGTGTTGTAAAATAACATACATGCACGCTGAGGTAGTTACACTGTGCTGATGGTTGCGTTTCTTGAATATTGTTTCAGTTATACTTCTTATTCTCAGCAACTGTTATGAAACTAGTAATTGCTGTGTTGGCCATGTAGTTGTAGTAGAATTGTTTATGGGTTTAGGATGTCTTTTAAATGTTGGGCAGAGTTTAGACTGAAGGAGAAATTAGAAGCATATTCATAGTTTTGAGGATGGACCCAGGCCTGGAGTTACAAAAACCAGCTGGACTGGAGTCATAAGCTCAGCAGTAGCTCTTGTGGTGCCTCCTGGGATTCACCACTGGTGACTAGTCAAGAATCTTTCTCTTTTTGCCTTTTTGAGTTTTCAATGCCTGAACTCAAAATGCTTTCTGGTTTAGTTTCATTCTTAGAAAGCCCAAAGAGCCATTATTAGGTGGCTACAAAAACTGATCATGACAGTAAGATGTTGCCCTCTGCTGGTTTCCCTCTTTGGGAAGAGGGAGGAAAAATGAAAAATCGTGTGTCCTTATTGCTTAAAAATGAACATGATTTTTATTAAGGGAAGGATTTTGGCATACCTGTCTTGCCACCTTCAAATCTGTGTTTTCATTACGTATTACATACCAGTTACAGTTACGTACTGATAAAACTGTTAAGTCCCACTGTCAGCAAGACATACAGTCTCTTAAACAATCAACTTCAATCTAATAGTATTAACAAGTCTTAGTATGTTTTGTAGATCACAATTTTGACTTTTTGTACTGTCTTATTAGTAATGGTTTTATATAAAAGCCAATTGTGCAAATGTACATGAAGCCTGAATCTGATTTCCATAGCAACTGTGCTCAACTCAAAAGTAAAACAGTATCTTCCGATTTCCTTTCGTAATTCCTTGTCCGTGTGGCTTACCAGGCTTTAAGGTTAATTGAGTAGTCTTGAAGCCCTCTTGGTTATTGAGGAATGAATTTACTGGCATGTCTGGCTGTGAGGTTGGTTGCAATGGTGTTCCTAACTGAGGGAAGATGACACCACTGATGCCGCCACACAGCCTCTCCAGTGCATCACTGGAACACCGGGAAATGGCAGATCTAGGCAGGGGAGATAGTGAGAGCCATGGAATTACTGTCTCATTGATCCTTGTTTTGTAGGAATGGAGTGAGGAGCCTTATTCCTTTTATGTTCTGTATAGTAAGGAGACTAGGCAGAAATATGTTGTTTGAAGGGTTTTTGCTTTGTGTTCTCATGTTGAAGCCAGAGGCCCCCTTGCCCTTGGGAGAAACCTTTCTGAAGCTCTGGTAATAACTTTAATATAATGTTGTGTCTTGAGGTCTAGTACAAAATCCTGATGGTGCTGTGTCCAGAAAAGACTTTGAGCAGCTCAGAGCAAGGATTTAGCACGTAAAGCAATCTAGTAGATTAGCAGGTAGCTGATAAAGTCTCAAGGCACAGGAGCCTGCTTTCAACACTTAAGGTGGCTGAAGAAGATTGAGCTTTTGCTGGCTGTGTGCAGTGTGCCAGTGAGATCAGCCAGAGTTTGGTTAAGCAAACACAATGTACCTGGGGTTTTCTAATGGGTGTCAGGTGAAGACAACTGTGTTAACTCAACCTGATAATAAAACACTTCTTGAGTTAGCCCATCTTAGTCCGAGAGGGCATGTGAACACTCCCTTATTGGCTAGGTATGTTTACTTTCTCAGAACTTTGGAGCAGAAACTCTTTAGTTAATAGATGATGATAAGCAACTGGAAGTTAGTTACCACTCTCCCAAACACATGTATTAAAAGTAGGGTATGTATGACCTTACTTTTGTTAAAAAAGCAGTTCTTCAGGGTAAACAATCTAGCAAATAAGTAGTGGGGGGGAGGCTCAGGTTATACTGTAGTGCCTACCTTTTTTATTACAGTTGTGTTTTAAGTAGTAAAATTGTCTAGTTCTCCACTGCCCCCTGCCATAGATAAATGCTCATATTAGTGAGGTTGATTCCAAGTGTATAGCATGTACTTTGCTCAGTAAGGTAGTTACATGCCTCTTTTTTCTGAACCTTATTTGTTAAGCTAATATTTAATCTTTTAGTTAATCTTTTAGTCCTGTAAAATGTAATTTAGATTTTCTGTATAAAAATGCATGTGTTTAACAGAAAGAAAATGGAATAACTTTGTTGTGAAAAGAAATGAGTAGAAAAATAGAAAATAGTATAGTTGGCTTTGGAGTTTTGCTGGATCTACATTCCTCTTCACCCCCTCTTGTGTCAGTTTCCAAGTGATGATATCTTGTAAGCATTTGCAAATAAAATACTTGGTGAGTTTGAACAGAAAGAAAATTAGTAATAGCTAATTCCTCACAAAAACACTAAAACACTTCGGGACAAAAGCCAAATGTAAGAATCAGTAGGGGACTGACTTCCTTTGTCTTTTCTTATTCTTTTTTTTTAACTTTTATGAATTTACTGTGAAAGAAGTTAACTGCCTGATTTGTGTCCATAGTAAATGCTGTTTAAAAATGTGTTGAATTTGACCAGTATAGGTTATAATACAATCAAATGTAAGCCTGTGAAATTTTTGCTGTCTTGTGTAGGTGATCTCTACGGTGCCATAGGCTCTCCAGTTAGATTGACTCGAACTGTTATTGTTGGAAAACGCAAGGAGTTGGTGCAGCGCTTGCTCTATGTTCTAACTTACTTCATTCGGTGCTCTGAGCTGCAAGAAAATCAGCTGACATGGAGCGAGAAGGCAGGAGAAGGAGAGCAAGTGCTAAATGGAAGCAAGATCACAACTGCACTAGAAAAGGGAGAGGTAGAGGAGTCTGATTATGTGGTTGTCACCGTTAGAAATGAACCCGCTCTTGTGCCTCCAGTCCTACCTCCAAAGAATGATGGAAGTAAGAATAACAGTATTGTAGAGTGGGTGCATGACCCAGAAAGCACTCATGCTGTCCCAGTTTCTTCAAAAGAAAAGAAAGAAGCAATAGGAAAGGCCAGTCAGAGCTCTGAAGCATCTGTTGACTGTCTAACTAGCAGTTTCTGTAAAGGAGCAGCTGATGGTAGGAAAAGAACTGTCGCTGACACTGGAATTTTATCTTATCACTCTGAAGAGTTATCTAAGTTAGAGGATTTAATGGATGGAAAGAAGAACAAGAAGCAGAATGAGAGAAAAGCAGAAAAGCAATTTTCTAGTAGGTCATCTGCCTTACCTTGTCCTGAAAGGTCTGGCCACAGGAATTCCTACTTAGAAAAGGTCACCTTTCAGATTGGGAGTTCTGCATCACCAGAGTCAGACTTAGAAACTCATAGAAGAGAAATGGAAGAAAATGTGAAGGCATTCAGAAAAAATCCAGAGGTGATACATTGTGCCTCAAGTTCCACAAATCTGACTGTGGATGCTTCTCAGAATAAAGAAGACAGTTGTGAAGCTGCCTTTATACCCTTCAGTAAACCTGTTTGTTATGCACAAATCCCACCATGTGAGGAGAAGGAGAGTATGCTTAACCAACATCTGGAAAGCAAAGGAGCTGTAATGAATTTAATGAACACAATGTCTAATGAACTGCTTTTGCCCACAGATAATGTAGAAACTGTACAATTGCCAAACATGAAAGAAAATAGAACTTTATGCTCTGGCAATCTAGAGAACTATTCCTCTGACTGCGTAGAAGCAAATTCTGCTGTTAAACAGGGTTCCCCTAAAATAGGTGCTAAAGATGTCCCCTGTGGGGATGCTGGAAGGAAAACCTCCTTCAGAGTTGAAGGGGACATTCCAAGAAATGAGAGCTCAGACAGTGCTCTTGGAGCCAGTGATGAAGAAGGTGATTGTTGTATCCCTGATGAAGTGCATCATGATAATGTCAGCAAACGACTTGAAGAATTTGCGGAAGTGGAGCTTCCCTTACCAAGGTAGTCTGAGTAGTTTAGAACTAAATGGAGTCAAAAGCTGTTGCTGCTTTGGAGTTCTTTCAGAGTTTCAAGTCTGAAATCCACTGTGATCTTGAATAAGTTCCTTGCAAACAAATCAGTAACAGACACTGATGTGGTTAGAATTCTTGTAAACAAATTGAGCAAAACCAAAAAGGACAGAGCAGGTTTAGGGTAGGGAAGTTTTGTGACAAAGGTATAGTTCAAATGTCTAACAAAAAGTAGTCAAACTTTCTGTGTGAAAACTGCCTGTAACATTTGATGTAGACATGTAGGCAGAACATCTGAGGACAAGCAAAACTTAGCTTAAGCAGATAATTGTTTACATTTGACATAATTAACAAGTCAAAGGCAGATTTGAAAAGGCATCCTATTTGAAAATTTTTGAGCTTTATAGGTGCGCATGGAGCTTGATGATGCTTAAGCAAGAGATATGGAGAAAACTCAAATTTAGCACATAGTTTTTAGCTGCAGAACGGGAAGCTCATACATGCCACAAGCTCTAATATATGTTAATCTGCTTATTTATAAATTTAAAGGAATCAATATATTGTTAAGTTTAAGCCTTTAAAATTCTTGTTTGAAAGAGCACCAATAAATGTTTACTGGTCTGAACGTTTATCTGTACCTTGAGTACAATTGTTGATTAATATTTGCAGTGGAGGCAAAGGGTGATAAATCTAACCTCACATTCATGTAAAATCTGCAGTTTGTCAAGCAACAGTCTTACCTGCTTTCTATTTCTGTCTTTCAGGTCAAATACCATCAGCAGTCAATGTGTGAAAAACTTTGGAAGATCACTTCTGGGTGGTTACTGTCATACATACATACCTGATCTAGTGCTGCATGGAATAAATAATGATGAAAAACTCAAGCAGTGTCTCCTGGCAGATCTACTTCATGCAATGCATGTGAGTTAAAGTACTGCTCTGAATCATAGCAGGACTTGTGATATTACTGAGATCTACAGAAGCATGTTATTTCAATAGGTTTCTTTTTTACTTACCTGTTCCGAGCAGCCACACCTGCCATGTCTTCCTTCTTGAAAGATGATAAGCTTTTAATTCATTATGTGCAAAGCCTGTTCACACAAGAATCATGTGCTTTCCTTTGTAGTCTCTTAAGCCTTCTCTTCAAAGATAAACAGAAGAAAGCTTGTTTGCAACTTCAAGTGACAAACAAGGGAAGAAACCCCTCGAATTACTTCTCTGTTCAATCACAGTAGCAGGCAGAATTATCTGTATTTCAGAAAAATTGTGTGCAAGTTGAAACATTTTGCCACTTAGCGGCATGTGTTGCAAGGGAAGTAAAGTCTTGTTGAGGACTGTATGATACTGGACTGTAGCAGAAATGACTGACTGCAGAAAGTAATTCTCAGTGACTAAGAACTGTCCCATGTTCTTGTTCTACTGTAGGTACTCCTAAATTATACAATTTATAACTAACCTTTTACTGAATTAACTGTGTGACCTCAATATGCAATTTAAAATGCTTATCTAGTAATTGTATGCAGCTTCTCTATAGCAATTAAGAATCATCCTACTGGCATGAGTGCATGTAATATCCAGCACAGTGATGTGTATGTATGTGGTGTGTATGTAACCTCTTTAAGCAACATCAGATTCGTCTAATAGGCTGCTGCCTCTTCATTGGTGGATGACAAGTTGACTGTGAGCCAGGAGGGCTAATGGTATCCTGGCATGCATTGGGAAGAGTGTGACCAACAGGTTGAGGGAGGTGATCCCACCTCTCTGCTTGGTCCTAGTGAGACCACATGTAGGGTATTGTATTCAGTTCTGGTCTCCACAGTTCAAGAAAGACAAGGAGCTACTGGAAAGGTTGCAGCAAAGGGCCCCAGGGGTGATTACAGATGTGGAACATCTGTCTTGTGAGGAGAATCTGCAGTACCTGGGCCTGTTTAGTCTATAGAAGATAGAGGGGATGTCATTAATGCATATACATATCTCAAAGGTGTGTGTAGAGTGATGCCAGACTCTTTAGTGGTGCCCAGTGACAGGACAAGGAGTAATGGCTATAAACTAAAACACAGGAAGGTCCACCTCAACATGAGGAATAATTTCTTTACCTTGACACTGTAACAGGCTGCCCAGGGAGGTTTTGGAGTCTCCCCTTGGGTGTGTTCCTATGTCACCTGTTCTAGGTGACCCTGTCTTGGTGGAAGGTTGGACTGGATGATCACTAGAGGCCCCTTCCAACACTAACTATTCTGTAATTCTGTGGTACTCTGGCCTTGATTGTGCACAGTAAAGTCCCTCACATATGTCCGAAACATATGAGCATACTTTTGCCATCACTGGATCAGTATAATTGTTGCTCTCTTCATTTTGAAAGAAATTTATCTTTTCAGGGTAGGTGGAACACTTGAAGAAAAATAAAATGGAGTAGTGATTTTGAAGCACTAATTAAAAGTAAATGCCTCAATCAAATTGACAGTTAAGACCTGATCCAAAGTTGCTGCATGTAAATCCTGTCACTGAAGTTGGTATTCCTTGTTTTTTTAAATCCCTTTTTTAACCTGTTAGACAAAAATATTCATTAAATCACTTTCTTATTCCCTGCCTCAGTACGAATAGAAGTGGAACCTTAAACTGAGCTGTGGAAATATATATGGAAGCATCATATAATTGTATTTTGTTTCTGTTGCAGCATCCAGTGCTAGATGAGCCCATAGCAGAAGCTGTCTGCATTATTGCAGACACAGATAAATGGAACGTACAAGTAGCCACAAGCCAGAGAAAGATGGTGGACAGTATGAAGTTAGGCAAGGATGTTTTGGTTTCAAGTCAAGTATCCAGTTTGTTGCAGTCTATTTTACAGCTTTACAAACTCAACGTACCAGCTGACTTTGTAAGTATTTTCTTACTGCAGACTGAAGCTAATGAAAATTGTAGCTCAGATAGCAGATGCCAGGTTTTGTACACTGTGTTGCTATGTCGATGAACTAATGCCTGAGATAATAGAGATTTGATATAACATATTGAAAAGAATCCATACTACAATCCAGTAATGGATAGTGGTTTAGCTGTAATTTACATTTTATACATCAAGTTAAAGTTGACTCCTCGAAAATACAAGTGCCAAAACTCAATTTGTTTAGGTAATTTTAGCATGGTCCTCATGTGTTTATGTTTGGGACTCTTAAATTTGGTTCTTGTTTTTTTGTTTGTATGATTTCCACACTTCTTTACTCTTTAAGTTGTTGAAGTGTCTATTTACCACCTGATTCTGGCATACAACTTTCCATTCTTGGGCTTTCTATTCAACCACTTGCAGTGGATGCCTCTTCCCTCTCCAAATAATTATGACTCTGTGTTTGTCTGACCCTTCTATTTTACACATATTTTAGCCAACCCTGTCAGCAAGTGCTGTCTCGGGTAGCCTTGCTGATGTCTCCATAGGATTAATGGGATGACACGCCTTGAAGAATAGGGATGTTACTTTGTAATATTGCATCCTCCCTGTCCCACAGCATCTCTTACTGTCCTTATTTGTAGCAGAGTTCATCAGAGAAAGTCAGTAGTGCTGGTTTGTCATTGCAACAAAATTACCCACAAGTCTGACTGCAAGAATTGTAATACAGTTTTTAATGCACAATTGAAGGGAGATGGAATTTTATTTTTTTTCAGTAGTCACCCTTTTTCCAATTAGCAGAATTGAACTGTCCTTCAGCAGATAGCCTTGAGAAACTTTGCAGGAATCCTGTGTAATGACTGTACAAGCAGATGAAAAGGAAAGGTAGAGCTAAATAATAACAGCTGTAAGTAGTATTAGTTGGCACTGGTTTGGATAAAAGTAGTATTAATTATACTAAATTCTTCAAGGCAAGTGCTAGGCAAAATATATGGGTACATTTTTCAGTATTGTCTCTGGATTATCCTGGACATCGAAAAATACACAACTTTGGTTGAAATTATATCCTAACACTAGCACAGTCACACCTTAAATTCTGGCGTTTTTAAACTGAATAGTTGGTTCCGCAACTAAAGTGTTCTTTCCAATACTGCCTTGGGATTTGCGTATGCAATTTCTAAATGTTTTGGAGCGATCTGGAGGCAGAATGATTTTCAGGTTTTATTTTATTTTTCTTGCAAAAAGGAACAGTGAAGTGGGAGTGCTAGTAATTTGTAAATTTTCTGTAATCCACATTAGAGACACTTTGATCCTTCTGTTGGTGTATTTTGCAACTCTACTGAAACTGAACATCACTGCATGGAAGTTAAGTGTTCCACTAAACTCTAGGGGGAGAACTGTGACTTATTAATTGTAGTGTTTCTATGGATTTAAATTTGGACATAAACCATATGTACTGATGTACTCATATCAGTCAGAGATGAGCATAATGCAGTATGTTTGTGTGGTACACCAAAAAACAAAATCCAACTTGAGACCAGAAGAAAGGCAAGTGGGTGATATCTTGGTTATGGCACTTTAGACTGGTAACAGTGCTGCAGAGCCTTGTGCTGTGCACTGGTGAGAGGGAAATGATGATTGCAACTGCTGCATTTCAGCAATATACCAGAAATTTTACCTGCACCTTTAAACTAATTTTAAGCTACTCTTCTATATTTAGAAGTAACTTGACTTTTTTTTTCCATTTAGTCACTGAGAAAAACTGCAGAGGAAGCTAACATTAAAAAAAAAAGAAAGACTTGTGCATATTTTGAACGAAATGGGTTCATATGCCTAGCTTGTGTGGAGGAATGTCTTTGGATTCTTTGCTGGTATTCAGGAGGAGCAGATAATATTATGTAAACTCCCTCTTTTAAAATAATGTATGATTCTTTCTCACTTGCTCCCTCACAACTTTGAAAAAACCCCAAACTAATCCATAATCCTTTACACAAATACTAGAATTGAAATACATTGAACCGCTGCTTTGTGGAACCTCAAGTGCTCATAACACTTTTTACATTAAGGTTACCTGTAATGGAAAAGATAAAAATGTTTCCCTTTGGGCCAGAATCAGAAGTGTTATGATTATAATCACTTGAGTGAAAATTTGCTTGAAGGAAATAGATCAAACTACTGCCAAAAACCTTTTGCCTTTCCTTCACTGGTGACAACTATGTTACTCTACTACCATGTAGCACATTTTTTTTAAAATGCCTCTTTCTCTTTCATGATTAAGACTTGATATTAGCTCATTAAAAAATAATTTAAAACCTTCATCTTGCTCCAGACAATAAAAAAAATACATGGTAGTCTACCTACAAGCCTGAGTCTATTTTTTTCTCCTCTTTATTTTTTTAATTAATGAAACAGGTTTTACCAGATCTCATTTGTAATAGTTATGGTTTTCATTCAACTCAGAGTACGTGGGACAATGCCTGAAGCTGTTTGCTGCTACTGCTTCTAAGTGCTGTCTGTGCCTGCTGGATGATTAGATGTTTGATAATGTGAGGTTCTGCATGTGCTTCCTGCTTTCATCTTGCAGAGTTTGGACAGCTGAACTAATTTTAACTTTTTTGAAGTGGTCATCCATGTGAAAAGAAAGTCAGTGTGCCTTTTGTCCTAGAACAAAATACCTGATAAGACATCTTACCTACTCACCTTGTGAAAACATGCTACCTACTGACCTTGTCTCACCAAAATAACTCCTCTTTTTCTTAAAAGCTGAGGTTCCTCTGCTCTCTTGTAGAGTTGGTGTATGAGAAATTACCATGCATCACATGACTGTATTTAAAAATAGTACGCACTTTCTAGCATTCCACTGCTGGAAGAAAAGGGGAGTGATTAAACTGGTGTTTCAACTTGATCTATGACCTTTTGGCATTCAGCATCAAATGTTTAAGCAATTTTGAACTAGAAGTATAATAGGAATAATAAAAACAAATGCCTAAAATGGATTTCTAAATTAGCTGCTACAGTAAAGCAGTCAGTAAGAGAGTTATAATTTTATGATGAATAAGGTCCTGGTGTCTTCTACTTCCTGAGTCTTATTTTCTTGAATGGCCGTAGAGCCTTAGATCTAGAATGATAATATTAGGAACTGTTGTGTAAACCAAGTATTTCAGCAAAATAGCACTGACCTGTAACAAAGACATCCTGATCGAAGAATTCTAGTTTGATTCTTCGTAAGATGTCTTGAGTGGTTTTGAACCCAGTTCAAACTGCTTAAGTCAGCAGCAATACAGTGATTTACTTCAGTGGAATATGGATGTGCGGTTTGTACAACGAACTTGCTGCCCAGGAGAGCTGGAATGCCCCAGTTCTATCAGGGATTTCCTCTTTGTGGAGTACTGTAACTTTTTTAATGTTCTTAGCACAGTTGTAGCAAAACAAATTTCCTCTTCTAGATGTTGGAATGGAGTACAGATTTATTTTATCTTCTGAAATACAAGGTAAAGTGCTATGCTTACATTTCTGTAACGGTTGCATTCCATTGCTAAAGCCATTCTGAGGTTTTTGGTCTGTGTTGACAGTGCATAATGCATCTTGAGGATAGACTACAAGAGATGTATCTCAAAAGCAAAATGCTTTCAGAATATCTGCGAGGACATACAAGAGTGCATGTAAAAGAACTAGGAATTGTACTGGGGTGAGTATTGCGGGTATCAGTCTTAACCAATGGCAAAAGCTGGATCAGTTATTTTTCCTTTTCATCTGAATGTTGACATCTTGTTCTCACAAGGACTTGCTTCATATTTAACACTCTGCTATTTCATAATAGGGTGTAAAAATGGGTTCTACTGTGCTATCTGGAAATCAGAAGGAGACATTTATACAGCAAGAACAAATTACATGTCACTCTTAAATCTTCAGAATAAAGTTTGGTCGTTAGGAGGTTATCTGTGAATTCATACGCACTCATTTGTCGTGATCTCCTTAATGCAAACTTCATTCCAACAAATGCTTCAGAATTTTTGGAAGGTTGGATGGTGCATTTGTGTATTGAGGGAAGAGAGGGTCTGAAAAAACAGATGTAGAAAAACAAACAGGTATCCTGTTTGGCAGCTGTCTCCTAATGATACTACTTGTTTGGCACATAACCTTTAGGGATGTGCCTGCTGACAGCAGAAAAGGGGGAAGAAGTGAATACACATGCTCAAGTTGCTTTTTAGCACTCTAAATTAAATTTAATTTATCTTTTCCCAGACTCTTCAAGATTTCATATTTGGAAATGTAGCTGTAAATAGTGAAAACCTGAAATAAGCACTTTTCTCAGTGTGTGTATACNTAGCAAATAAATAAAAGGGGTTTTATTTAAACGACAAAAGAGTATATAGGACAGAATGTAATACTGCTGTCTTTTGACTTCAATGGTAGCATACTTTGTGATTTTAAACATTATTACCTACCTCTACTGGTACGTTATGAATCGTGGCAATAAGGAATAATTAAGCAATGAACTTAGTTATAGCAAGATGCTTCCAGTTTCTTTAAAGTGGATGAAAAATAATCTTGTGTTTCTCTTGCAAAGGTGACTGTATATTTTAAAGTCTGTCTCTTTTTTAATTTCTAGGATTGAATCCAACGACTTGCCTTTGTTGGCTGCTATAGCAAGTACTCATTCCCCATATGTTGCTCAAATACTCTTATGAATTAAACTCTCAGGATAGTCATTCCCTTAAAGTAAAATTAAGAAAATGGGAATGTTGAATGAAGAACAGAGGTGCCAAATGCTGGTACAAGGGAGCACAGAGGAAAGCATGTGACGACTGTACGTTCTACCACCTTCCGATTCTGATTTCAACGGGATGTTTTATCAGAGGACTTCAGTTTACATAACGTAAAAGGCATTCAGGTTTTTCTTACAATCTCGCTTCTGGCTTAGAGGCAGAATCCTTGTATTGCATCCTTGTATTTTATTTTTCTTCAAAGGACAAAAGTTGACACTATATGGCAGACCAGGAGCTGCCATCCAAAACGCTGCTCAAAACCATGAAGTACCAGTCAAAAGAACAAGTGGGTTAGAATGGATTTTGTAATACTATGCTTGTGAGTGTGATGTGGTGTATGTTTCTTTGCTGGGGAGGAGGAGGAGCTGTAACTGTATATAGCATTCCTATACACAAATGTATTAGGTGGGACATGATTTTCTTGCAGAGTTTATGCATGATTTTGTATAGTAGAAGTGATAGGCTTGGAATAAGGAACCTGAATTCAGCAGCCAGATGTTACGTGGAAATGGAGGCATGTGTGAGATTGATGTGACTTTAAAGATAAGAGGGTGAGAGCTGTGGCTACTTCTGTTTTAATGAGGAGGCAATCAATTGGGCCCATGTCTAGAGATGGAATGGAATGGACTTCTGAGATAGGCATTTTGTGGGAAAGCCTTATGGAACTTCTGCTACAAGTTTACATTTGTTGCTAATGCAACTTCAATAACTCTTGAGTTGCTGTATGACTGTAGTCCTGGGAACTAAACCTGTGTCTTGGTGTCATTGAGTATTACCATCTCTGAGGAGTATGAATTTGAAAACCTTCTGAACGATATCAGTGCTGTCAGCACGTGTCCATGTGCACATACACCAAGCAATTGGCAGAAACTGAAGACAATCGTATTGGGGAAATAAGACAACAAACAACCCCCACCAAAACTTTATCAAAAGTATTACTTTTTTCTAGCCATGAGTTGTTACTCTCAGTAGGGATAAAAGAGGAACATTGCTTAAAGTAAAAGGAAATGTAGGGGACAAACACCAATATTGGATATTACTATGAATGTTCACAGTTACTCATTTTGATTCTACAGAAATCTTGAACTATCATCCAGGTGCCTTTCCTTAATAGGTTAACTACTTCGACACCAGAAACTACTTCTCCACTAGTTGATACTGGCCTTTGGTCTTTCTAGAAAGCAGAATAAAATTTTGTATTTCACTGATTTCATGTGGTTGATTAAAATGAATGTAAAAAAATACTTTTTTTGCATAAGCACTGTTAAGCTGGATATGAAACTACGGACCAGACTGAGAAGAGAAAAAAAGGATCAAAACGTTCTTAAACGAAAAACTCAATGTTGGACCATTCTGTTATGAGCCACTGTGAATGCGGTGTCTGAACTTGTCATCTGCAAGCAAATTGCTGGCAGCACAATTGCTTGAAGATAGTGAATTCTAATACGAAACTCTTGGTCAACAGTTGTGAGTTCTCCTTGTTGGTGATGACAGATTTTTAACATTGAAGGGACACACTTTTATTGAAAGTTTTTATTTCCTACTACTTTGATGTTTGGACTTTTCTACAGTAAACTTTCAATGATTTGAAATAATGAAATGTGCATATTGTGAACTGTTTAAATGTGATGGGGGTCTTGATTAACCTTGTGTTGCTTTCTGAGGGAAATAGGTAGACTGACCTACTGTGAAAAGAGGTTGTTTCCACGTGGAGGGATACTTAATATTCTGATACAACACTTCTAAAGCTCTTCCTCCTGTGCTGGTTTTCTGACCTGACATTCCAAATGTTTCTTTTATTGCATTTTCATACTTCTCCCTAGTATTCTGCCTAAGAAGTCTAAAATCTTCCTATGGTTCAGGTGTTCTCCTTCTGCTTGTACTTAAGGAAACTTTTCTTATCTTTGGATATCTGCTGAAAAGTAAACTTACCTCTGCATATAGCTTTTAGCAGATACCACTTTCCGTTTCACAAGGTTGATACAAAGTAAACCATAGAGCAAGTCACATATTCCTAAACTACCCTTTTGATGGAGAATGTGTGCATGTGTAAGACTATGAAACTGCTTCCCTGAGTTGTATATAGGAATCCTCATGTACTTTCTCTATTTCATGTCACTCTTAAATAGTAACTGAGTTCATTAAAAGTCAATTCCAGTTCTTTTAAACTATAAGTTGGGTTTTTATCTGAACAGACTCTGACAATTCTTCGAAGAAATATATGCTAACATAAAGATGTGCTTTTGTTATCCCAGAGTGTCCTGAAGAAGTTAGAGGTCAGCAGACATTCAGTGATTTTAATATTAATACTGTAATCAATAACACCTGATTTTACAATATCAACTATAAAAAAAAATCTGCCTTTTGGCAATACATCAATTAACCTTATAGTGGCATGTGAGCTGATGGTGAGAAGCACTTGGATTTTCTTCAGCCCAGACTAAAACTTTATAGTTCTTGCTGCTTTCTCTAACATTTTGCTGCTCTTCAGAAATTATATGTTGAACTATCTTATTCTCACAGTTTTAGTTTTGGGGGAAAGAATATCCAAGGTGAAAGCTGTTTATTACCTTTAAAAGGCATTAGACTAATGAAAGCTAATTACATATTTCCCCCTTCACCAAACGTACTACCTCAGTTGACAGGATTCCACTTTCTAGGGCTTTTTTTTGACTCAAAGTCTTTAACTTGTTTTTGGTAGCATCTTGGTGT
>VWZD01003125.1:446045-571627 GCA_013396695.1 Sakesphorus luctuosus
TCTTGGTGTTTATGTAAATTGATGTGGCATGACAGGGCAGTAAGTATTTACAGATGTGGTTTTAGACATTTTTAGGGCATGTTTCTGGTTTTATTTTAATAGGATGAAAAGTGATATGAATGTACAGATGTGTTGAAAATTGATAATGTAGCTTAATTTTCAAATATTCCAAAGTTGTTTTTATCAGTATTATGTAGGTTTTTTGTAAATTTAAATACACACTTTCTTGGTTAAGTGGGAGTGCACAGTGTTTCCAAAATCCCACATAAATGCAGTTTATACAGTGAAATTTAAAGAATGTATACTTTTTTCAGGCAAGACTAAACAGAGGGGAGGAGTGAACTATTAAATT
The DNA here is from genome assembly GCA_013396695.1 of Sakesphorus luctuosus. Taxonomy (NCBI): domain Eukaryota; kingdom Metazoa; phylum Chordata; class Aves; order Passeriformes; family Thamnophilidae; genus Sakesphorus; species Sakesphorus luctuosus. The sequence continues at coordinate 446,398 of VWZD01003125.1, forward strand.
GTAGTATTTAATCTAATTGAATTCTTTAACCCCAAATGATGCCAAGAATTAAACATTTTAATTTAAGTAGGTACTCTCTGAATTATTGTATACAACTTTGTTCTGCCCCCAAACACCTAATAGACACTGATTCTGTAACTCACATTTCTAGTGGCATCCTCCAGAATTACAGATTGATCTTCCTCACTCCCTACTATATGCATCTTTACTGTTGAAGTCAAAAACTCTTTTCAGATGCACCAAACTCTTGTATATAAGGATTACGCAAAATGACCACTTACCCCCAAGTATAAGTTCTACTTCAGTTAAAAGGATCCAAATACCGTCTGAACTACTGAATATAGTCTAGACACTTTCTTTTCTTTTTTTTTTTTTTGAGGTCAAATGAGCTAATTTGACATACATAGCAGGTTTTTCATAGTAGAAAAAATGTGTGTTGCTATTGCATGTTTGGAGAACATAGGCTTTTTTAGGAATGACTGAATACCAATGTCAAACTACATGGGTTTTTTTCTTATAGTTGTTCATGTATGCTATCATTTTGGTCTATTTCTTTGCGGCATTTGGTGCAATAAACTTTCTGAAATCAACATAAGTAGTATTTGGTACGTTCCTTTTTTTCCTTTTTAAAACTTCTGAAATTGCTGTTATTGTTGTAACTGAGGTCTAATAGTGAATGGACATTGGACAACCCATTAGTGGAGTATGTAGCTATTGCAAGAAATGTCTGATGGGAAGGCTTCACAAAATTTGGAACCTGATTTAACACTGTTGGCATCTCTGGCAGCCTTACTCGACTTATATGTAGCAAGAGCTCTTTTAATGTGAAAAATAATAGCAAAATATAACCAAAAATGAAGACACTGTTGAAATAGATCCTGTGGAGGTTTCATACACTGGTGTGTCTGGCACTTGGCTCTTTTCATACATTCAGGTAGCATTTGAGCTACCTGAAAAATGTGTCCCTGTTAAATAATACATCAAATTTTTAAAACTGCTCAGCTGAACAGGAATGAGTGACACCTAGTGTCTACTAGATTATGAAGTTTTTAGTGGACTTGACCTGAATTAGTTTAAAATAAAGAGGTCTTCAGTTTCTCTAAAATTCTTCATGACCTGACTTTCTGTTTAGTATTCTGCAGCTTATTGGAAAATCCTTATTTAGAAATAAAAACAGAGATGAGCTGATCAACTGTAATTATGCTGAACATCTTTGGACAAGTCTGAGTTACAGTCTGATTGGTAGGGTGGAAGCACTTCTTACCTGTAAACTGAAATGTTTGTGGTTTGCTTGTTGGTCAGGCTAACAAGGTTTGGAAGCAAGTCAAAAAGCCCAGGAACTTTGACATCAAGGACTTGATAGTGAGGAGAAAACCCAACTACCCTGTCTGGTGTTTCCTCCTGTCATGGTAACTGCATCTGCAAGTTTACTGCTGTGCCTTGCTCTGTTGTGCATTGAATTCCTTGTAGCCAGGTGAAGCATGTTTGCAAAAAAACCAAAAGCAACCAACCAACCAAACAAACAAAAACAACCAAAAAAGCTGCTGCCGGGTTAACAAGTTGAATTTGTCTCAAAGGGGCAAGGAAAGAGATGGGACCCCTCAGCTGGGAACAGAAAAGGACTGAGATTGCTCTAGCTCCTGCTGTCTTTGATAATTGTGAACCATTGGACTGCCTTAGTGGTTTGTGTGAGGCAGCGATCAGTGTTCCACCCAGGCTTTGTGAGACTCTTTGAAACTGCTCTGCTCTGATTTCACACTTAAAAAAAATTTGTAGTTAAGGTGTTGGTCATTTCAACTAGTTGAATTTCTTTCTAAAGGACACTTAGCCACTTTCTCAGAATCCACCTGTTTGGGACCGTGTCAGGTCCCAGAACAGGTCCCACCTGAAAAAGAGTGAAGACCTTCCAGAATAAATACTTATGTGGTTGACAGGGCTGCTGTGAAGCTTTAGAACAGACAGCTGTGAAGGAGAAAATAATACCTAGATTTGAAAAATTCTCAAACTACAGTCAGATTCCATGATTTGTTCAAAAGGTGTGACTTGAAATAATACAAATATTAATAGTGAGGAGGTGCTTGAACTGTTTTCTTGCTTATGTAAATGGCAAGGAGGATCACAACACCATTTTTACCTCGTGTAAAAAGGATTTCAAGGCTACAGCAGTAAACATAAACTGTATCACCTAGTAACAGTCTTGTGCCAAAATTCTTCCAGTCTTCCTCCTTTTATCTCTAAATGAGAAAGTTACATAGCAAAGCTTTATGCTGATCATCCATGCACCATATTCTTTGGCATTCTGTAGCTCTGTGTTTGAAGAGAGCAAGACTAAGCATATGAAACAGGATTTTGGATATAAAGGACATGCAGCCAAGTGACAAACCATGAGACTGTGACCTATAAGGCCTCTGATCCCATATAAAATTAGCTTAAGTGGACACATGCTAGTAATCCGCATGCTGGAAAATTACTCTTATAATAGTTGCAGTTAGTTGTCTGTCTGGCACAATCCCAAAGCTAAAACAGTTTAAGCAGTACAAGTAGACTAGCACTTTGTCTCGAAATCCTAAAGGTCAACACGTGGCTGAAGGGCTTACAGTGACAGTCAAGCACTCAAAAATAATCTCATAAACTGGATTTTTTCTGTTTCGAGCTACCAGAGATTCCATCATAATCTGACAAAATGGTGTTTGAGAGAGACCAGACTTTCCTGAGGAATGAGTTTCTCACCAAGGAATAAAGCTCCCACTCCTATGGGTAGAGTGTTGTTCATAAATGCAGAATATGAAGTGATATGTAGGTCTGCTTGAAATTTCCCAGGTAGGGGGTTTATGTTCTGGGGTATTTTGGCTGGGGTATTTGGGCTCACAAAAATGTTTTGCCTTCTGTTGAATTGAATTCCACCTCTGCATAAACAAAATTGTTTCAAATATGTCCATAATGCTACTATTTTAGCTTTATTTTTCTAACTTATCTCTTTGTCCCTAGGAAAAATGAGCCTGTGAAGTTTTCTGCTCTTTTATGCATGTCACATAAATGCTTTCATTTTTCATTTTCTTCAGTATTAAATCATTTTTTAAGATCTGCACAGACCCTCTTAGCCTCAAGACAGACAGATCTCCTAAAATTGTTCACTTTATCTTTGATAAATATAGGGGATTTGAATTGAAGTTATTTTGTTGAACTAGTGTTGATTCCCTACACCTCGCCACTTTTTTGACCCTGAAACACAGCTGCTCCATAAGCCATGTGAAATTAAAAATCACATTTCCAAACCGTCCCATCAGCTCCTCCTGCCTTCTTTAAGGGACTGACTTGTACAAGGGCACTGCAGTCATACTGCAAGCACTTTAATTCTTTAAAGGTTTGTTTCTAATAGAGAAATTATGCCTTAACTTTTGATTTGGGAAGTAGAGGTTCCTGGGATGCCCACATCATTGCAGCCCATTTGCTGTGTGGGTAAAGGGAGTCTTCTCCATTGCCTGAACCCCAGGCTGACCCAGTCCTGCCTTGTGGCCTTGGTCAGGAATACTGGGAGCAGGCTGCCTGGTGGGGGGATAAAACAAAAATGGAGTTGGCACTGAGCAAAATTTAACTTTTTTCCTTTGCCCCTCTCTTTACCACAATTACAGTTCTGTCAGTCTCCTGTCAGGGTTTGATGTCCCTAGTGTGGAAAGGGTGACTGAATCCAAAGGCTTGTTGAGCAGGGTCCTCTGTATGCCGACCTGCTGCCATTGCCAAAGCCAGTGACAGACTGACTGTGCCAGGGCAGCACAGCTGGGGACATAACTTAGCCACCAGTGTTCCTTCCAGGTGAGTTTGTCAGGCCTCTGGTATTTAAACCATTTGTGTTAGACTTAGCCATAGCCTCACCCCAAAGGGAGACAACTGCCTCTGGTTTTCCATGTGCCATTTTCTTCACACAAGAATGCAGTAGTCTTTCCTGTTACTCAGTAGTGGGTAAACACCCAAAGCAAAAGATGCAAAGCTCATTTGTAATGTTGCTAAATAAATTCTGAGTCTTACAGGTAATTTGTTGGCTGATGGGAGTGGTTGGAGAAGCAGCTGTGCATTATTATATGCTTGAATTAAAAAAGATCTGGTGGCTTCCCAGTGCGAGTGTCAATGCTCTTGATACACAAGTAAGCTGGTAATTAGAGGATGCTATTCTTGTCTTCACAAGGATTCCTGTCCTGAGCCTTGTGATGTTTAGACTATGTTGCTGCAAAGGAGCTAATCTAACCAGTTCATCTCTGGGATCATACTAAACTTTAGTAAACTTTACAGGGAAGCTGGCTTTCCTCCACCCTCCCTTGCTTCACTTCAGATTAATATTCTATCTTTTCTTTTAAATATACAAAGCTTTTTCTGCATGTCTGTTTTTGTGGCCAGTAACTGCTCTGCCAGCCCTGAAAAAATATGACATGGACTTTGTGATTACTGCTGAAGAAGTTTCAGGTCTTGGTCTGGTTGGAGAGCTAGGAGCTGAATGGTCCCATCCCAGAAGGCAAAGTGCTTGCAGCAGAGGTCCCTGGAAATCGGTGTCTCAATGAACCTGAGCGGCAATCTGCACCTGTAGGTTGTCTCACTGCTCATTGCTGAGTGTTGTGAAGCATCATTCTTTCCTTAACAATTGGAGACTGTGCTAAAAAGCACAAAGATGAACTTGTTAGTGGTCTGGAGCGAAGTCTCTGCACTGCCAGACTACCCTTTGCTATGTAATAACTTCCAATAGTCTGCTGATGGTTGGCCGCCAAAGCGCCCGCTACTACCCTTCTCATAGCTGTGATGCTGAGCTGGGTTGCGTTGTAGTTGAGGTTGAAATACGACTGAACTTTACAGTGTGGCGGACTTGCTCAAGTTAAACACAGTTTTATGAACTCCTTGATGATGTATAGTCTTGAGCATCCTGATAGCACAGCTTGTCAGTGTAGCCCAGCACCATGCAGCAATACTGAGGTCATCTCTGAATTCACTAAACGTGTTTCTAGTCACTCAGTACCATGCTGAGTTAACCACACTGATTAACCATTCCTAATTCTTGACTAAGCTTTAGCTGGTGGTAGGTTGGGAAATTTCACCCTGTGTCTGTGGCTCATCATAAGATCAGCTCCTGTTTGTTTTCTCAGCATTCTGGTAGTTCCCACTGTTCATTATAGATGGATGAGACGATTGGCCAAAGGTATGCAGGGATACTTTGTCAAAGGTTAGTGCCTGGTCTTCTGAGTCCTAAACTGGTGCCATCATCATTGAACAGTCCTGGCTAAGCTGGCATGGGAGGATACATACACCTTCCTTGTCCCTGGCAATTGCTTTAATGAGTCAGAGACATAGTGTCTGACATTCAGACGTATCTCTTTTGTGAAAGAAAAAAAGAGAAAATATGTGCTCATTCTTATGTACTGTGTACAATTAAAATTGTTCCTATAAGGCTGGTTTAGCTCAAAGCATCTGCCACGTGGATGCTGCAGAAGAAATGGGTTTTGGTTTTCTGAACACCTGCTTCTTTGCTGTTATGCATCTTTATTTTTTGCTTGAGATGCATGAATTATGTGGGAAAAAGTAACTCATGACAAGCAGCTGAGCAACACTTTGGGAGAAATAGCAGGAGTCAGTAACCACCCAAGAGAAGTGCTAATTTTCAGAAAAATAAAGACAGAAGTGAAAGGTCAAAGTCTCTGAGTGAGTTTCTTGTTGGAGGCAGTGGGAAGGTGTTACAGACAAGCATGTGGAATGTACAAGATATTAACTTACTGCTTCCCAGAAACAGCTTATGCGCTAGTTTTGACACATTGGTGTGCAGGTATCTGTGATGAATGTTGTGCTGTGGCAATACAGCATGTTTATATCTGTCCATCTTAATATAGAAAATAGTGATAGCAGTTTTTCTTGGAAGTATGCATAAAGGCTGAAATACAGTAATAAGTGTTATGGCTTTAACTATGTGAAAGGATAGGGGCAGGAGGAAACATAAGAATGAGCAAAAAAGTAAAATTATGGGTAATAATTACCATTTGACTCTGTACCAGTGTCTGTTATGAGTTCCTGATTCAGACTTGGTACTGCTTGTTTTAATGTGTGTGGTGGGAATCTGAAGACGAAAAGCAACCATGCCCAGATGAGATGTGACTGCCATTCTCTAAGGGGATAAATTGCCATGGCAATCCTGGCTGTCGCTGTTGGGCAGCCAGCTGATTTTGGCCAGCTGCTGGGTAGCTGGAGATGGTGAATCCCCTTGGGGATAAGGTGCCTTTGGATAATTAGACAAGCATGCAAACTGTTTCTCAAAACAAAGGCCATTAAATTATTTCTTTCTGCTGCGTCAGATTAAGGAGTGGCTCTTGTTGTAAAAGTGAGTGCCTGAGGGGCACCACCGATTTCTGAAGGACAGCAAATGCCAAGCCAAGTTGGAGCTTGAGTTTTTCCCACATGTCAAGGGGAAGAAATGTGAGTTTGACAGCAGGAGAAAGAGAAGGCGGGGCGCATGATATGGGAAGGAATAGTATTTACAGAATCCTAGAATTGTTTGAGTTGGAGGGGACCATTAAAGGTGTGCTAGTTCATCCCTGCCCTGCAACGAGCAGAGACATTAACTAGGTCAGGTTGCTCAGAGCCCCATGCAACCAATAAACACAGTATTTTGATCTTTGTGCGCACTGTGAGGATGAGGTTGTGTCTCTGAGCTCATCACCCCAGTGTAGGTGCTCCTGCCAGTGCAAGGGAAGTGACTGCAGCAGGGAAGAGGACAACAGGTCTGCCCCTTTCAGCGTACACCACTTAAAGCAATGATGAAATGGGAACTTTGAGCACTGAGTTTCACATTAGTTAAGCCTGTCTGCTGCTAATCCCTTGTGTTTGCTGATGGAAATATACCCTTACCTACCTGCTTGCAGTAGGGGTCAGATGAGAGCTGCTACTGTGATGCCTCAAGAATCCATAGCCAGGTGTTAAGGATGAGAGGGAGAAGCAGGACTGCCTCTTCCAGCATCACCTACACATTACTTCAGCTTTGCTGTAACATGAAAACTGCACCCTGAAGAGCTGGTGAAGTAAGAGAGCTACAGCTCGCTGTAATGCTGAAACGTGTCTTTTGTGGGACCGGAGCCAATCCAATTCTCCTTTTCCCCAGCTGCAGTTAGTGTAAAAGCTGGTTTCAGATTGCTTGCTAGCTCTAGATTGGCATCAAATAGCTCAGCTTTGCAAACCCTGTTACTGTTCATGGTGTGTTCTATCGGACCTGATTGTTATTCTACCAGAGACTGTCTAAGGTAACCTATTGAAATATATCCTAATTGGTCCCTTCCTCACCACTGAAGCCCCCTGTGAAGGTAGCTGTCATTATTTCTAACCTTGATATCATTTTAAGAGAAGAAGTAACTTCTGGAAAATTGCAGAATATATTCATTTCTTGAATATATTTTTGACTCTGCTCCATGACTTGCAGAGCATTGTCACTGATGTGGGCCTGGCAGTGGGCATCACTGGGAGCAGGAACCAGCTGAGTATCTCCCACAGCTGTGAATGTTGCAGAAGGGCATTGTGTAGCTCTTGTTTCCTTCAAGAGTGGAGTCCCTGTTCTGTGTGAATTATGAGCACAGTTGTCAGTGCTCCAAGCTCCAGCAAAGCAAGCTGCTGATAAATTAGGTGCAGTAGCAGCAGCTGCAAAATCGCTGTCCTGCTGGCTGGGGAAAGGCAAAGTCATCAGAGAATTAAGATGAACTGCTAAGCATATTTTGCACTCAGAAGGCAATTCCATAGGAATTAAAAGAAAAACAATGCCATATAAAAGTTTTCTAAGTTCTACTGGAGCTACAGCTGTTGTTCTTCAAGCCTAATTTTCCTTCATGCAATCAAATGCCCCCACACAGCTTCTTCAAATAGGATCAAAAGGGTCAGTTGGAAAAATCCATAAAGAGGTGAAACAATTCAAAGAAGAATGCAAAGGCACTGAGCAATGACTGCTTGGACATCAAGGTCAAATCATGCCTTAATAGCTAAGAGTACACTGAGGAATTCAGGCATCTTAAATCAGACCCTAAGGATTGTGACTGGGTAAAAGATAAGAGTCCATGTCTTTTTAAACTCTTGTCTTATGCACAGAAAAGTGACTGTGTGCCACCAACAGAGATTAAGAAAATGCTGTCTTCTTCTTTCAAAGTCTTTTTTTTGCTCACATGAGACTGAGACTTCACAGTAGCTATCCTATTAAAAAAATTTCAACCATTACCAAAGTGCTATTAACCACTTGAGCTGTGCTATGTTTGGCACATTGGAATGCCACTGGACATGGGACTTGGTAACCTTGTTGATTTAGAAAAAAATTATATTAAAAGTATCATCCTCCCATTTGTTTTTTAAACTCGTGCTTCAGTGTGCCTTGTCCTTAGTTGTTTTGGTCACATGTTCTTCCAGTTCAGGACTTGTGACTGCTGTTTACACATCTTGCAGTGTATCATTTCAGTTATACATTAAGTGTAGAAAATCTTTAGTGATTTACATTGCAGCTAGCTTCCCTTACCCAAGTGAACTGGAAGCTATTAAAAACTTGTCTTATAGCCAGCAAAAGAAACAGACCTGCCTTCTGTCTTTCACTCCTGCTGGCACCCAATGCTTTCTGTTGCAGTAAAAATTCAATTTAAAATTACCTGTAATGTGACCATCTACACAACTGAACTTTGAAACACTGAAACTTTGCACTAAAAGCAATTTTTAACATAGGTCTGATACTTTGCCATCTTCAGAAATGGCCTTAAGAGCCTGGCAGAAGTCTGTTTTCCTGAGCAGCTGCCTTCTACCTTGTCAATATAGAGTAGATTTAAGTAGAGCTTTAAGACTAATTCTCTATGCATTTCTCACTCAGGGTCATGAGAGAGACTTGAACACTCAGGCTCTGAAATCAAATGATGGGACTCTTCTAAACCAGGTCTGTTGAGGAGCCCAACCTCAGCCTCTGTGTCAGGTAGGATATGGTTGTCTTACATGAGTTGTGTTGTTGTCTGTAGGGCTGCAGCAGAGCTCTAGGCTTAGTGTTGGCCTTTGTCCTTCAGATCAAAAACCTGGGCTACAAGCAGTGTGGCCCATTGTACAGGTGTGTGTGTGTTTATTTCCTCTCAAATAAATCCTCCCTTGCACTGGCAGTGCTGTTCTCCCTTAGCACAAAGGCACCCCAACTACAGCCCAGCGGGTGGTGGCTGCCAGAGACACATGACCAGAGCAATGATTTCCTCCTTTAAATTGACAGGTCTAAGCTCTTTCACCATCTCTGTCTGCTCTGGGATTGTGAAACCTCTTAGCACACTGCAAAATTCCTCAGCTATAGTAATTTCTCTTTCCCAAAGGTGTAATAAGCTGGCCCCTCAGCCTGTGGTTCAGTATAGTTTCCATGAGGCTACAGGGCAGAGTATGTGGCTGATTCATTTCTCTTTCACAGGACTGCCTGTGCCGTGGTACAAATCAGTATTATTCCCAGGGGCTGGTCTTGCTGAAGTTCAATATGTGCCTTCCTTTATCAAACTGCTTTCTGCAATTTCTGCACGTTTCACAAGAGGGTTGATACTGGTGAGTAAAATTTACAACCAGAAAGCTCAGCCCATTTAGAAAACCAAAGAGGAGCTGGAAGGAATAGTGTGTGTTTCAAAAATTAATTCTTAGGTGTTCTGACATGCAAGTGTAACTGATGGTAATGTCAATGACTTTTTTTTTAATAAACTCTTTGCAGCTGAGAAATATGATCACTCCAACAAAACAAAAGGCTTAACCTGCAGAAATGATGTGCCTGCAGCCAGCAGTTTGGCTGTTCAATAAACTCCCTGAGCTAACAGCCTGTATCTGTGCTGTCTTAGTATGTGAAAAATGTGCTCGGTGCCACAGTGATGTCATGAGCCCAAGCTGAGAGCTGCTTATGGCTTCCAGCTGGGCTGCTGAGTGCTGGGAGGCACTGCACGCTGAGCAGATCCCAGGTTGGGTGGAAGCAGCATCCAAAATCTACCTCATTGCTAGTGCCTCCTGACCCAAATCCCTTATTAGTCAGGAAAATGTTGACCTTGTCTGCTATAGCTCGAATGCAGCAGCTTTCTGGTCATTTTTCTGAGCTGATTGCTGCAGTTGGCTCAGCTTGGGTAGCTTTTCTGCAGGGACTCAGATAATACTTTGTGTTCACTACTGCAATTGAAATCTGTGTTATTGGGGAAGGTCTGATGTAAGACTGGCTAAGAGATAGCAGCCAAATTTAGGAAGAATTCTTGTTCTGATGAGATGAGAAGCCCCAGGGACATGTTTAATGGCTGCAGATTCAGTGATATTAATGATAAAGTTTTTTATCCTTTGTGTTAACAGTGACAAGTCATGCTGCACACACATATACTGATTGAGTTACTCTGTTCTCTTATTGGCCAGAATGCTTTCTTTATGAACCCTACTCTGGCTACAGTATTTTTTAACTTATGTTCATCTTGGCATATGTAAAAGTAGATGGCCAGCTTTCCCAAGCAAGTACCTGCCCATGATTATAAAGTTTCTGGTCTACTATCTGCAGGCCACAAATAGATTAGTTACCTCTTTCCCTTACTGTACTGTCTCAAAAGGGAAATCGCTGAGACAAGATTTTTCAGGACTGTAAATGACTCCCTTTGTCTATGTGACAAATGAAGAAACAGAGATAAATCTTACCCATGAGGGACTCCTTTGGAAACTATTTATGTCCAGCCCTATCACTTTGGTTCAGGTATTCCAAGGCAACACTTTTTCATACCCGAATTAGGAAATTTGGGATTTAACTGATGTATTTTCAACAAATCATGTATGTGTTAGAGGTTCATCTGCAGTGCAAGGTTCAGAGGTGACTGGAGTGCTTCTTCCTGGTCTGGAGACTGGACTGGAAGGCAGAAGGAGACCGACAGTAAACCTGTTCTCCAGGCTGGAGGATGTGAGGAGAGCAGTGTGCTCTGTGACCTGCCTTTGAGCAGGTTGTGCGGATGAGCAAAGCTTAGCATGTGTTTGCATGCAGAAGTTTTCAAGAGTTCTGGCTCTTCTCTTGTGGAGACTGCTCTTTGCTCAGCTTTTTTCACTTCAGAGAGAATAATTCCCTGTGTTTGTGGGGTTTCTTCATTTGAGGTAGGTAATACACAAACTGTGGTGGCACATCCAGGCTGCAGCTTTGAAAAATTACTTGAATTTAATGTTGATGAAAATCTGATATTCCAACTTTGAGTCAATGCATCATGTGTCAGGCTTTCAGCAGCATTATTGCCAATGCCTATAATAAAATCCTTATCCATCTGGCTATCCTTAGCCATAAAAACAACAGAAAAATCTCAGCTACCATCCAACCATAAACCTGTTCTTTTACTGAAGCAATCTGGATGTGTCATATGCCATTTGAAAGCTCATAACAGAGTTATAATCAGTGCTTTTGTTTGAATATTTTGCCATTTAGAGCACTGATTTTATCTCCAAATTTTCCTTGTGTAAAAGAGCATCAATTATGATTTTTTTTCCCAAATTTCATGGATAGTTGATGTTTATAATCTTTGTAAGCAAAAAAAGCTTGTATGTAACTCACAAGAAGAAGATTTTATATGCACACAGTAGCTATTCTGTAAGGGGACTAGAATTTTCTAGGTTGTCATCTCTTTGTTGATTGTTTGCATTCCTCCTGTGTTTTGCCCAGCAGTTAAATCTGATTGTCTTTTAATGCTGCTACAGTAGGTGTTTTTTATTACATGGAAAAAAGGAATTAAAATAAAATTAAGGTTTTAGAAGACAGCATTTAGAGATAAGATGTGAAAGGGAGGAGAAAAAATGTTTTCCCCTGTTGGGTTTTGTAGCTGTTTGCTAGACAGCAGAGGTATGTTGTGGCTCAAGAGCTGTATGTTTATTGCCAAATTCTGAAACAAAGTGTGAGAGACGACTGATTAAATAATTCTTCAGTTCTCACCATTACCTCTCCAACTTCTGCCTTTGTCACCTCCTGGCTTGCAACCTTTTCCCCCATGCTTTGCTCCTGCTTTTGGTTTTGGACTTTCCTACGCTCATCTTTTTCCATCATGGCCACCTTCTCTCACTTTGCATTATTTTCATACCTTCTCATCTTTAGACCTGTTCTGTCTTTTGCCTGTTCAAAGAGCATGGAGCACATGCAGTATTGGGCATATTCACAGCACTTAGGTGACAAATATTTAGAGATTGCTTCTGACAATGATGAACTGCTTGCCTCAAGCTGTAAGACTTGATCGGGTGGAAACTCCAAAAGCACAACCTCCTCATGATGGCACACTTGAGGAATTTCAAGTGGTGTTTGTGGAATTATTAGATATGAGAGCTAATAAAACCCATTCCTTTTACTTGTTTTTTTTTTATAATACAGGGAAAGAAATGTACTTTTACATTCTCCAGATTCTGAGATAATGGTGAGCCATTACAGCTGAATCTTTTAAAAATGAGACTACACATGTGCCATCAAATTTAATAAATAGTTTCTTTGGAAAGTATATAAGTGATCAAAAAATAGTTCCTTAAGAAGTAATCATAATTACAGGTGCTGCTGAGTAGTAATATTTGACTCACAGACACCTGACTTCTTTTAAATATCACACAGGACAAAAAAAGAGAAGAATATCATAGGCAGTACTATATTTCTCCCCACCTTCCTGGACTGATGAATATCCATCTTTTTGCTTGGACAATATTTTAAAAAACCAAAAATTTGGCCAATAAAATAAGCAAAATTCTTCTCCTTCATTAACTAAGTGCCCAAGAGACAAATGCATAAAAAGCTAAGTTCCTCTGTTCAAGAGGACATTAAAGATAAAATGATGCAATAAATTTACCCCAGGTTAAAAGTAAATTTTCTTCTAGCATAAGAGTCAGCTTTCAAATGTGTTGGAAGCTTTACAGGATGCAGGCTAAAGTGATAGGGAATAACACTTTGGAGCTATGGACAAGATAATGCAGAAGTGGTGTATGTCTATGTTGGTGTTCTTCACACTGTCACTGGAAACAGACTGCTGTGGCTGCAGTCATTCAGGTGGAAAGGAGAAACTCCCTGAAATGGTATTTTGTCTCTAAGTATTTAAAGTTTAGTATGAACTAACTGACTTGTAAATAAATGCCATGGAATGTTATGCACAATTAGATAAATTGCTAAAACCGTAATTACTGTTTTTTCCAAGACTATTGTTTTTCCCAAGGAGACTCTTAACAGTACACTTCTCATATGTTTCCCACTTTATGGAACTGTATATCTTATTTCACATGTGCCTCATTTTAAATATTCAGTACTATGTATTTTTAATTTACAGCCATGTATCTCACCATCTGAGAAGGTAGGCAAACACTGTTTGTCTCATTTTTGTAGCTAAGGCAGCTAGGGAATAGACGAGTCAAAGGTTTGTGATATGATATATTGGCATTTAAGCAAATGGCTAGCAGTCTCCTCAAAACTCAAAGCATGACCTTTTGTGAAATGGCATTGTTTTATTGAACAAATGTGTTTATAATGTATTCTGTTATAGCTGCTTGCTGTTGTGATTATACAAAATTGAACTGCCTTTTGCAACAGTGAAAACTACAGAGGGAACAAAGGGATTGAGCTGTTCTTGATTCTTTATTTCCTTCTGCAAATCTGCAAAAGCATTTCTTGTAGCCTGTGTAAATCAGTTGCTGCAAATATTAAATCTCAACTTGCATGGGTTTGCTGCAGGGTAGCCCATAAGTCATGAGTTAGTGACATGAGAAATGAGAGATACTTGAGCTGCAATGTTTTCATGATATTTTTTTAAAAAGTAAAAAGATTTCGTCAAACCAAGAAAATCCCTACTCATTTGCTTGCAATTTTAAGTCAAATGATAAACAAGCAGTGGCTGAGAACAGGTTATGTGAGTTCCTTGTGAAACCCCTTTATGCAAGAGACAACATCCTCTTTCCCTCAGCTGAAGGCTGAGAAAACAGCAGGATAAATTTCTGCTTGTACCAAAGCTCCAGTTCTCGGTAGTCTTGCAGCAAGCACAGCATCAGCAATTGTAATTCCTGGCATTTCTAACTTGGAGGCAGGGACTGAGAAGGGTTGATGAAATCTGTTTGCTTTAGAGAGAAATGGAAGGTATGTTCATTGCTGAAAATGTATCAGGAAAGGGCGCAAAGAAAATAATTTTGGTAGTTCATTGCTTAAAACAAAAATATATTCTAGATCTTGTACATAAGGAAAACCTTTAAGATTTGAATAAGTGTGCAGCTGACAGTGTAGAGGTGGGAAAACTAACTTCTCCATTGGAAACAGCACAGTGTGTAGTGAGACATGACAGCTGTGAGCTTGAACTGCCACCTTTGTCTCTGAACATGTCCATGTTTTGAACCATTTTGCTGCTGCTCTCTTCAGTAAATATGGCTCAGTACATAGGCAAAGCTCAGAATACCACCCTAGCCTTCTCACTAGCCATGCTTATATCCATGGAGAAAGAAGCTGCTGAGAAAGTAGATGACCTCTTCATTACAAAGAACTGTGAGATGTTAATTATTGGGGAATTCATTATTCCTTTTTGTCTTAAAGGAAAATGCAAGGAAAAAATGCATTAACCTTGGGAAGAGAAAGACTGCCATTAGTAACTTCTGGATTAAAAAATTGGAATAGACTATTCTATTAATACACATTGAAGGAAAGAGAAGACCAGACAGACCCAGAAGGTGTTCCCCGAGGTATTTGTGACTTGAGATCCACTTAGGACATGCTTGGATTGGTGGTTCCTGGGTCTGTTTATGAGAATGTGTCTTTAGAACTTGTCTGACTTTGACAGATCCTATCTCTTCCTCTTCCAGAATAACTTACAGCCCATCCAGGGAGTATCTCCATGGTATGCAGTTGTAACTGACCTCTGCATAGGGAGGCAACTGCCAGCCTTTCCCACAGCAACCACATTACAGCTGGATGCAGTTTGGTAGCTTTGTGTGTCTGATTTGTTGTGGATCTGAACTTGAGCTTCTCTTGTTTTGTTGCCTTCTTATACTCTCTTTTGTTGCCTTCTTGTGTTTGTGTCTAAATTAAACACTAAGAAGTAATGAAGAAGGATGGCCTTGTTGTTAAATGTGTTCAAGTGGCAATCTGGTACACAGAACTATTTCTTTCTCCACCACATCTAGGGCCAAGGACATAATTAAAGCTCTCTGTGTCTCAGGGTTTTCCCATTTACAAGATGAGGATGAAATCCCTCTCTGGGTGACTGAATGGCTTGAGTACTTTGATTCCCAACAGAAAGATTTAGAGAAAATAAAAAAAGTATTTCCAATTTGATAGTGAAAATAGATAGCCCATAATTATTCTCTTACTGGCTCTTCTCCACTCTATCAGAGCAGTTCTGGTTCTCAGTGAGAAAGAGGATGCCCTGCATATCACACAAGGTGCACAGAGTCAAGCAAGAGTCAATCTCCAGCTTTCTCTGACTGCTGCAGTGAGCTTTAGTGTTAGCAGTGAATAGCAGAGAAATGGTGTATTTATTCATTCTGATTTCATTTGCTGTAATGGGAAGTAATTCCCCTGAAGTCATTAGGATTGCAGTGGTGTAAGAGCTGTATAAATATCCGTGCCCTCAGGCTGATGAGAAAAATTATATATGACCATACCATAACAAACGTATATAGAAATGACCTCAGAGTAAGGAAACATTCTGTAAATGAGATAAAAGCAACACATTTAGCAGATGAGCATTTAAGAAGTAGGAGCCTGAGAAAGGCTTGTTGTTTGGCTAGCATACAGAGGTCTCCCCACTATTTTGCCTTTGAACCTCAGCACAGGGCTTCAGCTCTTCTGCACTCAAGCTTCCTTCACCAGCCATCATTCACAATCAAACAAAAACATTTAATCCCCATAAAAGATGGATGCATAGGAGAGGTAGTTGGAAAAGAACAGCAGTTGTCTTTCTGGCTACTCCAGCTTCATGCTTAGTGTTGGAAAGCAGAACAAAAGTGGGAGGAAAAAGATGAGGGAGGCAGAGGAATTGAGGGGACAAGATCTGTTGCTGCAGCACAGGGAAACCCTCTTGCCTGGCAAACTCAGAGCATGAGGCCCAGCCATGGCCTGTGACATTCCCCTCCCTGCAGCCACAGCGCTGCATGGTGATGTCCCACTGTGCACCCCCTCACTCCAATGCCAGCCCCAGCTCCAGAGGCTGGAGGTCATTGAGCAATGAGTAGGGAACCAAAAAAGGAGGGTAAGAAATCAAAGAAGAGTTCATCAACGTGGTGGTGCATAATAAGAATGAGATGGGGTAAACAGCATTGCTTTGTCTTCAAGAAAGTGATATGGTCCATTATTCCTTAAAAAAAGAAAACAAGCATTTGATCTGGCCTTGTGACAGTGTGAGTGCACTTACTCAGGGAACGTGGGGTGGGAGGGTGCAGAAGCCGCAGGTCTCTGGGGCAGCCAGGACAATGCTTGTGTCAAGCAAAAAATGAGGGACAGGGAGGGCAGCAGGGCAGAGACCAGTAAGGACATCACAAAGAAATGTACATGGCAGGTGGAGGACAACCAGGGGATCAGGTCCAGACAGCATAGATCTGTGAAAAGCACGTCCTGATTGACCAACCCGATCTCCTTCTATGGCAAGGTGACCTGCTTGGTGGATGAGAGAAAGGCTGGGGAGGTAGTCTACCTGGACTTTAGTAAATCCCTTGACACAGTTTCCACAGCATTCTGGAACAACTGGCTGTTCATGACTTGGACAGGTGTACTCCTCTTTGCTGGGTAAGAAACTGGCTGCCCTGAGAGTGGTGGTGAATGGAGTTACATCTGGCCTGTGGCTAGTCACAAGTGAGGTTCCCCAGGGCCCAGTACTGGGGCAGCCCTGTTTAATACTTTAATACCTGGACAAGGGGATCAAGTGCCCTCTCATTCAGTTCACCAATGACACCAAATTGGGTGGGAGTGTTGATCTGCCAGAGGGCAGGAGGGCTCTGCAGATGGATCTGGAGAGGCTGAATCAGTGGACTGAGGCCATTTGTATGAGGTTCAATAAGGTGAAGTGTCAGGTCCTGCCCCTGGGTCACAACGACCCAATGCAGTGCTTCAGGCTCGGGACAGAGTGGATGGAAAACTGCCTGGCAGAAAAGGACCTGTGGATGCTGATCAACAGCACTACTGGATCAACATGAGCCAGCAGTATGCCCAGGTGGCCAAGAAGGCAAATGACATCCTGGCCTGTATTAGCAATAGTGTGGTCCGCAGCACCAGGGCAGTGATTGTCCCATTGTACTTGGTGCTAGGGAGGCTGCACCTCAAATCCTGTGTCCAGTTTTGGGCCCCTCACTTCAAGAAAGACTTTGAGGTGCTGAAGCGTGTCCAGAGAAGGACAATGAAAAGAAGATGTAGCAGGGTGGGGGTCAGTCTCTTCTCCCTGGTAACAAGGGATAGCACCAGAAGAAATGGCCTCAGCTTGCACCAGGTGAGGTTTAGATTGAATGTTAGGAAACATTTCTTTCACAGGAAAGATTGTGAAGCACTGGAACAGGTTGTCCATGGAAGTGGATGAGTCATTGAGGTATTTAAATGGTATGTAAATGTGGCACTTGGGGACATGGTTTAATGGTGGATGTGGCAGAGCTGGATTAATGGTTATATTTGATGATGGTAAAGGTCTTTTCCAACCTAAATTATCTTATGATTCTTTTGTGCTGTCCCTGCTTCAGTGAATAGGGTCTGCTTTGGTTTTGAAGGGGTGGGAGCCTTGAGAGACAGAAAGGAAGGCAAAGTTCACACCTCCGTTTTTTGCAGCTGCTTGGTCTTTTTTCATCTGCAATAGAGGATTTGGTACATTCTACACACAACTCACCTGATTAGCTAAAGAAGATTATATTAATGCAACTTTGAGTGTAAGAAGTCTTAAATCAGCAAATTTCACAGAAACATATTAACTGCAGTGCTTTTTAATGTTTTAATGTTTTTTTCCTTTAAGTGACTAGAAGCATGTACTCGGAGAAGGTTGCAGCAGTTTTACTGCAATAGCTGAAACTTTTGTAAGCTTTGTGAAAGAGAACTTCATTTGCTGGTTTCACACCTTAGTTAGAAAAATTACTTTTCACTTCTTAAGTTAAACCCAGAGAGATCCACTCAGTAAATTAGAGTAAGAAGCAAGTTTTATTCTGAGTGGTGGCCATGGGGGGAAGAGACAGCTTGCTCCAGGAAGTTGAGGTTGGAAGTTCCTCACTGGAAAGCTACCAGGAAAAGTACTAGTACTGGGCTGGGAGAGGGTGACTGGGAGACAGGAGGAGCATTTTTAAGGTATGCAGGGAATAAGGGAAGCAAGCCCATGGAATGGGTTGAGCTGGAGGATGGTCTTGCTGATGGATGCCTATACAGCTACATCACCAGTCTAAAATATCTCAGTTACTAAGAGCTGCCTACAACGTAGTTATTTGCTTTTTCCAACAAAGAAAATATGTCTTGTGGGAAGTCATGAGGATGACATGTCCAAGAACATTGCATATTTATTCACTAATCATATAAAGTAAACATCTTTTAAATATTTCCAGTAACATCTGTCCTAGTTTAACTGCTGGTTTATGTTGCATTCCTCTATGGAATTATACCCAGAAAGCAGAGTTTATGTCACTGCCATCCATTACAAGAGTTAAACTTGTGAGGTTTTCCTGTCTATTGAAGCTGAATGCCCTTCAACCTTTAAGAAACACTTCTCATTTTCCACCCTTGCATAATCCTGATTGTCACAAAATTTCAGCACTTTCCTATGATCATGTATATTTATTATCTGCCTTGCATAAAAAGAAAGCACAGTGACACAGGGATTTCACTTGCACTGGGGTTAGAAGTCAGGAAAAAAAAAAAGAGCTGCATGAGTTTAATAGGAATACAAACTTAATTTTCTGGGGAGAAAAAAACCAAACCCAAACACAAAATCAACCAAACTACAAAAACCCAACCAATCATCTTTGAGCCGGAAGAGGAGATTAGCGTCTTACTCTAAAAGAGGGGGGAAAATCAATAAAAACTGAAAAGAGCAAACAATGGCAAAGAAGAATGTGGGCAGAACTCCTCCTATATCTGACGCTACTGAGACAAGGCACATTTGTCCTGTACTAGGATATATAGATTATATATGCTATAATAGGAAGTAATGTATTAAGCAGGTATATGTGTTAGCATTTTGGAGGAAAACATTTCATTTTTACTGACAGGCACTGCCTACTTGGTAGATTTACCATCTTTGCCAAAAAAGTAATTTTTTTTATCAAAATTTGCAGTGCATCCCACTTCTGAGCGAAAGTGTGGGTATATATCACAACTGAAGTCATTTTTTTAATACGAAAACAACAAAACAACCTTTCTGTCCGTGAAGACACAACCTTTTTTAGAATAAGAAAAACAAGGAAAAACCTCCAGTGTTACCAAAGTAGTAGAATTCCAGCAACTTTAAAAAGTTCTGAGTGTGAATTCTCTCTAATTTTGAATTACGCAGAAAAGTCTTTTGAGGCCATGAAATAGTGTCATATACTGGTCCTTGAACTACCTCTGAAAAAGTCAAAATTTTCACTCCCAAGAAAAAGCAATGCAAAGGAATGCAAACACTTTATAGTTCTGTCAGTGCTACAAAGAAACTGAAGTGTCAGGTGCCAGTTTTCACGTAGGGATGTTTACCCCTCTTGTATCATCCCAGGAATGTCGCTGGTCCAGGTTTGGGTATATAGTAAGATGAGGATAGATGAAGTTGTGCAGAAGGAGAAAGGTTGTGAAGGAGAGGGAACCCCTGAATTTCATAATAAGGCAGATGTTCCAACATAAGAGTGGGACCATCTGCTTTACTGAGTTGTTCTTAGCTCAATCACTTCTGTGGCAGCAGTTCTCCTTGTCCATGCAAGTGGTAAATCCTCCCACTATTGATTTATGGATTGGAAAAGAGTTGTTCAGCATTTCAGAGCATCAAGGAGTGTTTTGACTCACTCACCCAAGCAAGAGAGAAATGGGGAGAGGACAGCTGCATGAGGCCAGGTTTCCCTATGTGCATTTTTACCCCTAGATGAGGTCAACTTGCTGTCTGATGCTCATTTGTTGATTGTCTGTACTATCGACATAAATCTCTTCACTTCTTGTTGACATTGAAACCAATAACCTTGCATTGGACTGCTAATATCCCAATTTCTCTTCCCTGTAAAGGGTGTTGGACTCTGCTTTTGGAAACAAGAGTGAGACAAATGGTAATGTGGAGTGGTACTGAAACAGCAAATACAACTAGGCTTTTTTTTTTTTTTTAATTAAACACTAGATGTGGACCCTGGAAATCAGAGATAGCAAGACTGACCTAAAGATACGGAGTTAGTTTCCATAGCAATGAGACCTATGAGTTCTCAAAATAGTCAAATCTCTATTAGGGTAGAAGCAGATAAAAATAATTGCTTACGTAAGGACTTGCCAGATCTCACCCAGCAAAGAGTTTGATTTTAAGCACATGAAGATAATGAGTCTTCATATGTACCTGAGTATTTTATTCGCCTGCAAAAGAAATAGTCTTGTTGAAAAGCGCCCTTATGCCTCTAGCTGGCTCTTTTTCAACCCTGCCCCCCTGCCTGGGACCTTTGCCTGTGCTTCCTGCTGTTGAGTTATCTTCAATGCAGACTTCGGGTTTTTCCATGGGACAGATCAGTTTCCCTTCACTAAGAACAAGAGGCAGCACTGAACACTGCTCCTTCCTGCAGCCTTCCCTCTCGCTTGGTGAAGTTCACCTAGGATCCCCCACCTCGTGGTTTGGGTGAGAGATCAGATATGCTTGCAAAAAGTGTGCTCTGAAAATAGGTGCACTTACTCGGTAGGTACTTGCAGGAAATATCCTCATTCCTTCTTTCTGTCTCTTCAGCAAGGTCTAGGTGGAGTTACAAAGACATGACTGATCATGCACTGCATTTCCTAACCACAGACCCTGCAGCATTCCAACTGGGGTAGCATGAAGGGAATGAGTAGTCTCTGCCACCACACCACACAGAGCACACCACTGTAATAGTGCACAAGGAGGTGTGTCTGGCCAGTCTGTTGCTATCCCCAGCAAACACCATGCTGATGTTAATTAACCTAATGTAAGCTGGATTTAGCTCCTTTGGAAAAACATTGTGAGGGCAGGACTGCAAATTCAAAATGCTTCTGTTCCCCCTTTTCAGTTGTAAAAAGGCACAGAGAGCCACCAATGAACATGCTTGAGTTGAGTCTTTTTGTAACCAGTGGTACTAAATCATCAGCTTGTAAACTGATCTCTGAGGACACCATGTTCCTTTAGAAAAATCTGAAATATGTTCCTTGTATTCATTAATTACATCAAAGTTATTTAGCTTAGAAATGTTTTTCACAGATTAGCACTGTTTCCAAGGCTGAAGAGAATCAGGACTGAAAGGTATGGCAGGGAAAGCAAAAAGCCAATGGTGAAAAATAATCCCCTGAATATTTCAGGCAGTTTCTTAAAAAAAGCAACCAACCAACCAGCCAAAAATAAAGCTAAACAAAAAACCCCCAAGTGTTAATGACTCAGCATATTAGGAAGACCTAATTTCATTTTCTAATAGTGCAACCTTTTGTGAGACACTCCATTAGCTAATTGAATGCATTTAATTTATTTGTTTCCAACTTGGGTGACTTTGTTTTCCTATCCACCTTCCTGTGGTGAAGAGCAAATAAACCATTCCCCAACAGCAAATTGCTGTTTCTTTGTTCATCCATCAATTTAAACTAGGATTAATTTCCAAGCACTTAATAAGGTGCATGTTTTATTAATGTTTTATAAAAATGACAAAACTGCAATGTTGCCTGGCAATGCTGGCTGCCTTCCAGTGAGGGACTGAAGACACCATGGGATCACAGATTTTGTGGAAGCAATTTTTGTGTTGTAGCTTGTCACCAGGCTACAAGAGTCTCAACAACACGCTACTGTAATAACCAAAATAAGCTGATAATGGCTTCCTGCTCCCAGCACATGAGGAAGCATATCTGTGCCATGGTTTAGAGAGTGATTATAGCTTTTGAAGACCAGCTGGTCCATCTGTTCCTGGGACTGCTGCTACTACCAGCAAGGTGGAGCTCAGCTTGGAGGAGCTGCTTAGGCTTTTGCGTGGGTCTGTCTATTGCACCCTGGTGAGCCCCTGAGTGGCACCACTGCTGCTGCTCCAGGGTGTATAGACAGGCAATGGGGGAAAAAAGAAACTGCTTAATATGCTGTGAGAGCTCCTTGTGCTATGGAGCACTATGAAGGGAAGCAGTGTCCTGAGGGCAGCAGCTCCTGTTCACAGCATGCACAGGTGAGAGCAAAGGGAAGAGAAAAGAGGCTGTGCAGAGCTCTGTCTGTGTGTCTGTCTGCGTGGCCTTGTCCTCTCCCACAGTGCATCTGAGGCAATGCAGAGATGTGGTTACATTTGTTGAGCAAGAAGACAACTTTCCACAGTCCTGGGAGCAGGTGGGCATGTTTGGAAACCTGCTTTGACTGTGGGGGCACCTGCTGCTTCCCAGGCAAGTTCTAGGGAATTTGGGCATTTCTCATTTTAATATACTGTATTTCCCAGCAGTTATTTTTGTGGAAAGGGGAGAAGATACAATGAAACTCCTTGGACAGTCTTTCTCCATAAGTGCCCTTAGTTCTTCACAGCTCTGTGTTTTACCTAGATTATGAATTCCTCAGCAAAGCTCCTGGTTGTGGTGAACCTCTTACATTCATATATTACTGGTGTGGTGTAAATTCTTTTCACATGCATGGTTTGGTGGAAGAGCTCTGCCAGTCTCATAAGGCCTTTTTCTACTGTCACACTCCAGTTTCTGCAATGCATTCTAGCTGCAGATGATTATTGCTTTGTAAACCTGAGATTTCTTTCAAGATGCATTAAACGAAATAATTGAAAAAATTAATTCTCACTAAAAAAGGAAATGGGGTTCTGTGGAACAGGGCTCTCTCTTCAGAAGGGATTAAACGTTCCCTAGAGAGCTATTCTAGCTGCTTGAAATGTATTGTAGTTTAGCTCTGGATGGATTTATGACAAAATATCAGCTAAATACTCTATTCTCTATGGTTTTGTGCTGCAGTGGGTGCCAGCTGTAGGCTTTTATTAGATCTGTTGATGTTCAAAGTCAAGTATGCCAATAATTTGCCTATTCCAGGAATTCTCAGAGAAGTTCCTCATAGGGCAACTGATTAATGCAAATTTAATAAAAAATAATGTCATTACCATGGACTTTGTTGCCAACATGTTGCCTGTCAAATCGGTGCTCTCTGCCAAAGAGAAACAGAAACATAGTACAATGTTAACCATAAGACATATATGACACTCTCAAATAGTATTGGGAAGGAAGACTAGGTCCATTTCCACCTGTAAGATTTAGGTGGTGTTATGACAAAGAAACTAGAGAATGTGAAAAATAACCATCACTAGTTGCTTCCACATTGTGCAAGGGTTGCAGAGACAATGGGCTTGCCAGTGGATCGACTCCTTTAAAATTTTGAAAAAATGTAATAAAGAGTCACTTAGAGAATAGGTTTTAAGCAGAGGAAGAGTAGTTGTAAAGGTATGGGATTATTTAAAATGCATCTAAAGGTCACAAATGGAAAACAGAAAAGGGATAAGACACGAACTCCATGACAGACTGAGATCATGGGACAAAAATACAGCCAGGATAGCAAATATCACTGTAAAAAAAGTCAAGGTTCAGTCTAAAGCAATAAGCTACTTTTGAAACTTAACTTGCTTGAATGAGATAACCATGTGTATGACATTTGTCTTGAGGGGAGAAGCAGCAGCACCCCAATTAGTCTTTATTTGAATTCCTGTCATGCTTATCTGCAGGCAGGACTTGGGCCATTTGGTGAAAGAATTGGTACAAATAGCTGAATCAGAGTTCCTCTGAGGCTCAACAGAACAGGATGTCCTCCCTGAGTCCTCTGCTTCTTCATCTTACTTGCTCAGTGTAGTTGTTCTGGTCCTATGCAATCAAACAGCATATCAGATATAGATTAAGCAGTGACAATTGCTTAGGCAATTTCTTTTTGCTTGGCCCACAGAACTCAAGTAGCTCATGAGATGTACTTAGACCAGTAGCTGTACAAAGGTTTCAAACTGGCCCATGTCCTCAAGTTTATCTCCCCATTCACAGCTATTCTTCCCTTCCTTCTGGATGATCTCTTCTCATCTTTCTCTATGTTTTCCTTAGGACTGTACTAAAACAATTGTGTATGTCTGGTGAGCTGTTTCAACTGCTAAAGAATTTAGACGTGATTGAAAAACTAAGCATTCCTGTTCCCAGCTGAAGTATAAGACAAGATCCCATTTTGCATGTGGATCAGTGCAGTACTAGCAATTTTGAGCACTGGGGGAAAGACTGCTTTGAGGGAAAATTGGATTTCCCTCCTGCAGGTGTCATAGCCCAGTTAGAAACATTATACGGAGACAGCTGGGTGGACATTGGTGCTTGGATTCAGGCACACAGATGGAGAAGATCACTCAGATGGAGAGGGACTTGATGACACTCCTGTGGCTCTCACATCAACACACAGCACAAAAGGGGACACAGACCCTTCTTCCTGCCCTGGGTGACGAAGGCTGAGTCCCCTGTAGCAGCTTCCTGAGCTGTCTTGGCTGATACCCTTGGGGACAGCAAGGTAGCCTGCACTGTGACTTCCATCGCAGCAGTCAGTAGGAGTTACCTTTGGTTTTTGTCTTGGTTTGGTGTTTGTTTGTTTGTTTGATTTGTTTTGCTGTTTGGTTTTTGTGGTTTTTTCCTACCTGATAAGGCATCTTGAGAGATAAGGAGATAGCAGGTCTGTTTCTCAGACATGTCAGAGGAAATAAACTGAAGTTTTACTGTGGTTTTCTCTGGCAGACATGAGCAATTCATTGTACAAACTCTAGTAAAAGGAACAACAACAAATTACTCTTAAAGTTTTAATTGGATTTGATTCCACTGTGCTGTCTGCACAAAAGCAAGATGATTCCTGATTTGGGGAGGTTTAAGCTCCCAGGTTACTTCTGTGTACTCTGCCAAACATACAGCATAAGTGATCTTATCTACCGCCTTTGTATCAGCTGTGTGTGTTCATGCTCAAGTTCACAGAGTCAAGTGCCTCAAATCAGTTGAATCCATATTGCCTTCAGGGTCCAAAGCTCAGGCCCCTGATACGACCTATCGTATGATTGTTTTTCCTTGTCTGAACAGGCAGCCCATTTGTAGAAAGTCCAAGCAACACCAATGACTGGGGGATTTAAGCCAAGTCAAACCTGACATGATGGAGCAATTAGATAATCAGCTTCTGAAATCAGTGGCTGTTAAGCATGTGCAGCCCAGACAGCATGGTGATTGGCACATAGCAGTGTTGATGCTGAGGGTCTCTTAGCTGAAGCAGTGCCTCCTTGCTCTAAATACAGACAGTATTTGGGAAGAGCAGATGATCTGCCTTCAGCTTCTCTGCCCCCTCCACGGCCATTAGGTGTGGCAGGGCAGGCAATGTTGTCCTCTGGGTTTGATTTGGACCATGGGTCATAGTGTGGAGCTTTCTATGTCAGGACAGGTCTTGTCATTCACATTTAGATTGCTGTCATTTGATAAAGCTTAATCAAATTGGTATTTTAAGGAGTCCTGTTTATATGGCCCTAGCTGTCATGGAAACAAGCTCAATTAAAAAAGAATTAACTAGAGTAAAAGCCAGAAAAAAGAGGCAAAACAACTGTTTTGATCAGCAACTTAGGGAATGATACTCCTTGGCTCTAGTGTGGGGTTTGTCAGGAATAAGGCTGGGGAAGACAACTGCAATTACCCGCAGCAAATAAACTCCACACACACATTGCTGACCAGCAGGCCTGGTCAGACCAGCACTGTGCAGCCTATTCAGGCTTAAATACACTCAGACAAGAGATACAAACTTCGTGTTGGAGTCCATTGCTGATTAAAATTAAAATGAAATATGACTTCTCCTACTATCTATCATTTTCCTTACTCTCAGAAGCACTTATGCAGGCTTACAAATGTGCATGGCACTTCAGTGACCAGGGAAATTGCTTCCCTGCAGCAATTGCTCAACAGGGAGGGGGTTGTGGGGGGTGACGAGGGCAAAGGCTTCTTGTGGTAAGATTGCATAGTCTGAAAGGCAGCTCACTCTGGAGGTGGGAGTGCATGGCCCTTTTGCAGTGCATTGATTTTCGCTCTCTAGATGTTTTTGATAGGGCTGGGTGGTTATTTTTTATTTATTTTATTTACTGGAAAACAGTTCATGCTATTTATGAATTTGAGTTTAATTTTGCAAAACTTTCAACCGGGGAAAAAAAGAAAAATATTGTAAAAACAGTTTCAAAATGTCTTTTTTTAATTTCTGTTTTGTAGAAAACATGAGTGGTTTTGGTTTTCCAATAGCAGAAAAATATTTTGTTCTAGTTTATCCAAAATATTTTCTCTCCTATGTTTTCAAGTCGATTGGCCAAATACAAATAAGAGGTTCTTTCATCCTTGTTTGTGCAGACAAAGAGACTGTCCTGTCTGTCTGTCATTTTAACTAAGGAATTTTCTTTGCATTTATTCAAACTGATTCTAGTCTGTCTTCTATCAGAAAAGCTACTGTAGTCTTTATTATGAAAAATACACTGCACTAAAAAATAATATTTATTTCTCTACAAAGACATTATTTAAAGCATCATCTAGAGAAATGATCCTCAAGAAACCAAAAGCATTTGTCTATAAAGAAAGTGCATTTGTTTGGTGCAATCAAGGAGACATAAATGAGGGTTGCAAAGTGTCATCTCTATGGTGACAGCATTAAGGCCCTTGTTCAGCATGCGATGTGCTTTCGTTTTCAAAAATTTGGGGGTGTTAACACTGGCAGAAGCCCTGTGAGTTAAGAATTACCACTTTGTACAATATATTTGAAAGCATTATTCTAATAAGTAAGGATGTCTTAAACACACTTGGTTAGAATATCTCAGCAGTGCTGCGAAGGACAGTAAAAATAAGCACTGTGTTTTATCTTAAAATATGTGAATGATCATGTGATTAATCATAAGCTAAAAGCTTTATTTCTCTAATAAATTGTTCTAAAAGCTATTTACTTTAATTTCACTAAGCAGCTTAAATTGTTTTTATTTTAATCTCTGTTGAGAGCAATATCTGCAGATCAAAAATGAGAGTAGGGAAATTTGTTGATGCTTAGGTATTTGAGAGAGAGACATGGAATCTATGTTTGCTATTGATTTTACATGAGGAAAATGGTTCAGATCCATTTTAGTACTAGAAAATACCCACTTAAAAGTATAAAGTAGGCCATAAAATCTTTAGACTGTAGAAAAGAAATCCCGTTGAATACTAAGAGTTCATTCTCTATTGGAGAGTTCATTTATTAATAGATAGCTGATAATGGAAAAAAACTCTGTAGTGGTACACTAAATTTAACTGCCCTTTGTTGCATAGGGGACCAGGGGGCAAGGCAGGAGGACCTGTGGTCATCTCTGCATTGCTCTGCTTTTGCTGGCTTCTGTCATGGCCAGAGCTGCAGAATGTGTCAGGCTGTGGTAGCAGGCTTTATGCAGCAGCTTCTGCTGTAATTGAGAAAGATCTTACATCTCCCTTCTCTGCTGCTGAAATCTGGACTGTGTGTTGGCACAACGCAGTGTCCCTGGGATGTACCTACTCACACTGGGCAAGTCTTTCTGAAATGACTCCTGCTTCATAGGTAAGTACACACAGCTCTGCCCAGGGGTATAAAATGCCCCTTAGTACTCATGTCATTCCTTTTTTGATAAGAACAAAAAGAGTTCAGGTGCACATTGTTGAATTCAGAGAAGCAATATCACAAACCTAGTGTATGTATGGCTGTAACACACATATGCGTACACATGGAGCTTATTCATATCTGCAATATATACATGAAAACACTTACTTGTGTTTTCAGAAGTTTGGACTCACAGCATATTCACTTCAGCAGAAAATATTTTTTGAGTAATGGCAGGGGATATTAGTCAAGACAGCATGGACCACACCTCTATTCAGACTTGGCAGGGAAATGATCAATGAAGATTCAGAATTTGATCCAGAAGGGTGCTGTACAGCAGGAATGCAACAAGCATGTAGTCAGGGACCAAACGACACCTGCAGAGGTCTAAATGCTGCTGACTTTGGTCTCTCTGCATCATATTAATGCACAAAGGATCAGCCCCTGGAAACTAAGGATTTATCAGTTTTGTACTAGATACCAGTTCCTTTGAGAAAGGTGTGGTTAGGCTTTGTATTTTCATTGGCTGGTTAGGTCAGTCAAGCAGCTCCATCAGCTTGTTACACCCACAGCTACTTTCTTGCTCTACTACTGAATATATTCTTTTGCTTGTGAATAGTTGTGAGCAGAGGAAAACCAATAGGATGATTTTCTTCTCTTCCTCTTCTCTGCATCCAGGTGGAAAGATCAAATAGGAAAGTCTACCCCTTTCTCTTGCATTTCTTCCCCCTAGGAAGGATAGGGGGAGGGTCTCTGCTTGTTGTGTGTTTGGGAAGAGATCACCATGTCCCTGTGAGGACCAAAAAGGGCAACTGTTTAGAGCTCATCACCCAACTGCTGATATTTTCTATTTGAGGGGACTCCCAGTCAGCTACAAATTCACTTTATCCCTACAGTTTATTCTTCAAAGGTCCTCAAGAAGCATGAAAGAACCTTTAAGCTCAAAACCTGGTTTCATGTGAGCAGACATAAGTCAAGGAACATTTTTTAACGGCAGAAAACTCGGACTGAAACCAGACTCTGAAAGGTTTGTACACACACCTAACTCTGTTCACTTGGTCCATGGGTCCTTGCTTCCAGATTCACTCCTGCTTTTTCACCAAATTTCTGTTACACCAAATGCTAAACACTGTCCTTTAGGTCTCCAAAATTATTTTTCTTTCCTTCACTTCACAAACCCTTGCATCTACTGTTCCAAGCATTTTGCTAATCCCAACTACAGCACAGTTTTCTAGTTCCTCATTCCTACTTGCTTTTTCTGATGGTCTTGCTCTATCTTTGGGAAGATTCCTCCCTGACAAGTAGGCTCATTTGCTTCCCAGAGGGACCCATTTCCCTTCCCTTCACTCTGTCCATTTAATAAATTATGTCTGTTTTCAACATGGTGTATAACAGACAAACCCCACACATAATGTATCTACTTCTGTGTTTGGTGTTTTAAGAAGGGTATACTTGAAGGGATACACATTGTTTGATGTAGACATCCTGCAGCATGGTGTAAGAGCACCTTAAGTATTGACAATCTTATTTAAGGAAAAAATATATATTTTCATATAACCCTAAGTAAATCAAAACCCTAGTCTATTTTGGTCTTCTGAAACTACTATGCAATAAATGTAACAATTTTAAATATAGTCATATCATCACATGTGAGTTTACATGCATATGTATAATAAAAAATGTGATATATATCATATCTACATACATAAACATAAATTGTTTCATGCATCGAACCCATAGGACTTTTTATTATAACCTACCACAGGCATGAATTCAGCTGTAACTAGATGTGTAAGTTCAAAATGAAGACTAGAACAAGTGGAAAGGAGAACAAATTTGGGTGTCTGAAGCTTGTTACCTGCTTCTGCACCCCACACCCTGCACAAGGCTGACTAACATGCAGGTTTGCAGAATTACTGGGGGTCTCAAAATATCTGTGAGCATACAAGCCCTGTGGGAGGCTGCAAACCTGATGCTTTAGGGGTGTCTGGAGTGTTTGGGAATCAGCCGGGACGGTAACTCCATGAAGATTAGACCTCACTCCCTCAAACAGCTCCTCCCACATCTCTGTCTACTCTAGTCACATGGGGAAATGCAGCCCACAGCCACTCAGCCCTTAAAAGCAGTCACTGTATTGTGCTGGGTAAGTTGCTTTACTCAGGAAGCTTCATCCACCTGGGGGCCGAACTTCAGGCAAAATGCTAGAAAAATATTTTCTGAAGCTTCTGTAAGCCTAGTTTGATGTTTGGCTTACACATTTTTAATCTATCAGTTGTATTCTCTCTTGTTCCTTCCTTAATCCATGGTTAATCTTGACCCTAATGATAATTCAGAATGAAACAGCAAAGCAGAGCACAACCTTTTTCTGCCTTCTGCAACTCAGGTAATTTCTCACCTTAATATGTGCTCCCCTCTGGAGATGTTTCCTGGTGAAATGGCTGAGTTCCCTCACATGCTGCCCAATTTCACCAGGGCAGTGATGTCTGCGAGGTGATACATATCAACAGTGGTGGGGCCAGGCACCACAAATAGCATTGCTGGTGCTGTCTATCACTGGAGATGTAGGGAGTAAGTTCAGGTTTCCTTGTTCTGTAGTCATGTTCAACATCTGAGCCTATAGAAAGAAAAGTCAGAGAAACTAATTGTTTAAATTATTTTTGTTTCTAACCTATTTTAGTATGCTTCATTTTATTTTCTCTTACTTATAAAGCAACAACTTTATAGAGCTTTGCAAGAACATTGTACTTGTTATGCCTTTTGTTAGTGTGTCTCCAGCAGTGGGGGTCACATAAACCTTTTTCCTGCTTTAAAAAGCTGGCTATCAAAACAGGAGCATTATGTGAAATGAAATTAACTTCCTTCTAGTAAAAAATCAACTTTTTGTCATTTTTGATTGGGTGCCTACCTGTTAAAATGGTGCTTTCAGTTTTATTTATATAAACATATTCAGGAAATGACTATGTATTGGCCAAAGATATGAGTTTAAAGTGGCTTTGGTTTACTAAATTAGATTCTATGATTTTATTGTAATCCAGAATTAAGGTGCCTTTAATTCAATTTAATTCAATTTAATATATCTCAGTGCCAATTTAAAATATTGAATTCAAAATCACTTTGAATAATATAGCCCAGTGATTTTAAGAGGTTTTCATCCAGAGATGTGTCTGAAAGGAATTTTAGTGCAGAGTTATGAAAGAGTCTGAATTTATGGAACGAGATGCTTTTCCAGCCAATCAGGTGCACACCCTGACAGCATGATATGAGAAAAGTGAAATGAAGCTGTACTCTCCACTGCTGGTGGGACACCTGGCTGGAAAACCTCATGAATCCCACCCAGCCCGAGGACACAAGTTTTCTTTGCTAGCAATGTAGGAGGATGGGGGGAAGGCACAGAACTAAGCTCAGAGTTCTGAGGTTCGCCAGTAGCCTCTACACCACTGTCAGGGATACAATGGGGCTCTTTGCAGGGAGTCTTGTGCTCTTATGGACTAAATGCAGATAAGTAAATCAAGCCTTTAGAAAACTGCTTTAGCAACACAGAGAGGTAGAAACTTAACCTAAGAGCTAGTCGTTGCAAGCTGTGTCTCTGCCCTGTGCAGACAGGGCTAAAGTGTTACGGGAACTCATAAATCACTAAAGTCTCTGTAGCATCAATTTGCAGCCTGAGATTAGTATTGATATTTTTACTGCCAAAACTGAAGGTTGTTAGAGCTTGACAGGATATGAAGGCAAATTTTTGCCTTAATCGTTATTACAAAGCACTTGGACAATAGCTTCAAAATAGAAATTCCAAATTTTGTATGACTAAGTTGTTGAGATCATGATTGTCTGAGAGGCACCATTCCCATCATCACCTCTGTAACTGGGACTTTATAGTGATTCAGCCTTCAAATATCATTTAGCCAGACAAACCTCACACAGGTTTCCGGCTGAGAAGGAAATATTTGTGACGCATATTTATGACAAAAATATAAAGTTCTAGAAATATTGCATAATTATAGCAGAAGACATGTCTTTCTTTGGGCAACAACCACAGTTCCTTCTGTGTGACCCTTAAGTTTTGTCACATGAAGACATTGTAAAACATACTGTGGTTTCAGACTTCTGAAAAAGCCACAAGCCATCTATTTAATTGAAAGAATGAACCATTAAAAGTGAGATGACAGTGTCTTCTACTGAAGCAGCATCTGATGATGCTCCTATAGATTTAAATCAATCCCCTGTTGGTCTACTGATATTTATGCAATTGCTTTAGGTAGCAGAGCTGTATTGATCCAGACTGAGGCTGAAAAAACCCCCATCCTCCACACTACCATAGTTAGCACAAAAGTGCAAAACAGGAGGGTGAGTTTTCACATGAAGCTGCTCTTGAAAATGAGTGAAGGAACAGATAGGAAGTTTTTTTGTTAAACACTTTTGGAGTTATTCCAGAATAGTTTCTTTAATTAAATTCAATCATACTGAATTTTCAAGCACAGATAAGACTCGACTCCTTAATTTCCAAGCCATATGGTTTCTCAGGATGCATATTAACTGAAAATAGATCACTATGTGTAGAGACAATTGAAACAAAGATCAGTACAGTTCAGAGTCAGGTCAGCCTCTCAGTAAAGGTTGAGAATTTTGTTTTGGTTGTGTTGCATTAACAGGAAAAGACACCTTTTAAAACCAGATTCAGTCCTATTCAGCATGGGGCTAAAATTTAAGTATGGGTAGCCCATGCAATGCTTCCTTTAACATCATATCCACGTATCCAGCATCCTGTAATCGGCAGCTGAGCTCTAAGGAGCAGGTACTACCTGAGCTCACTTCTCTGAGTTAATAGCTGATGCAGAGTGTGGTTCCAAGGCCTCTGCATTAAGGGGTCTTTCTCATTTATAGCATTTTCCACCGTTATTTAGAGATTGTGGGGAAATCTTCCGAAAGTTGTTTCACTAATCCAGTTTACAGCACAGCCTCAAAACAATTGCCATCAGCACAAGTGCAGAGGCGGTGAACTGTGTCATAGGTGCAATAATAAAAAGCAGGAACCTCTAAAACCAGCTTTGCTCCCAGATCTTGGATTTGCATCTTGATTTTTCCATCAGATTTATTACTTTTTGACTGCATAGTCTGAACTGTCCTATAAATGGACATTCCCCTTTTCAAAGAATCCTCACTAATTACATGTATTATTGGTCTGTTTGGACTTCAGAAGAAACAATATATTTGAATAATTGGTAGAAATTGGATTGTAGTTTAATAGCAAGCCAAGCAGTCTCTCAATGTTTCCTACTGTGTGATTAACATTCTGTAAGGAATGTCCTCATGTTTGTTGTAGAGAAAGCAAAGTTTAGACTTTTGTTTCTCCTTGTAGAAGGAAGGGAAAGGTTAAAAAAAGGAAATCAATTATAAATGTTCCATTAATAAGGATGAAGATAGAATATATCTGTCGCTGGGAAAAACCCTGGCTTGATTCCCAAGGGACTGCCTCTCCACAGTTTTGGCTTAGCAAAGGCATTTGAGCGGGCTATTCTTGGTCAGATAAAGAGAGGCAGTGCTGGCAGCTCACACACTGTGCAGACTTGAAATCTCTGCAGTATGCTTCCTGGCTTAGGCCAGATGCACTGATTCTCTAGGCACAGTGAAGGACATATTTATTTGATCAAGCTTTTGGAGAAAGCTGTGGATATATATTCCCAGAATGATGAATGGGGGAAGAAATGATAATAAGAATGACAATTATTTCAATAACAGATACTGGTTTTCCTTTTGTTTCACTGTTACTCCTGAAACATTAATTATAAGCCAGGGCATTAAATTTTATTTATCCTACTGTAAATAAATAATCATATAAATCCTAGCCATCTTATTCCCCAGCAAGCACATATGCTAGTGGGGCATATTTAAAAGCACAGAAGCAAATAATGGCTGAATACAGAACCACTGCCTAAATTTACAATGCCCTTTAGGGAATTAGTGTCCTCCCACTCCCTCAAAAACAACAGAAATAGTTCATCCGAACAGTAACTTCCAGATGGCATTAATCTGACCAGCTGAAGCTGATAGTAAGGATTTTACTCATGGTGGATATGGTTATGCAAATTGTGTGTAAGTTTTCAGAGAATAAAGGCCAAAATTGTCCTTGTCACCCTGTGATGAACACCTTTAACCTAACTTAAACCATATAAATGTATAGTGAATACCATGAGTTGAGCTTGGTATTTCTTTGATTAACTCTTTTCAAATTACTTCTATGTATGGACTTCTCTATTTATGAAGTTCCTGGTTCCAGTTTAATGGGAACATCCCAATTGTTTTGCAGTATAAAATGGCCACATCTGGTGTTATTTAGCAATAGCTATATCATGATGTCTTAATGAAAAGTATAAGCAGGCCCTAGACTTATTCTTCCCACAGAACCAATAATTTCCACATGAGCTGAAGGTATTCTGTGATTTTGAAGGAAGAGAGAGTTGCTCAGAAAACAGAGCCCCAGGCCCTGTGATTCTAAATCAATGATCAGAAGGTTTTCTATTCTGATTTGAAACTACTAAGTCAAGCCAGACCAAGTGCTAAATATTATTTTGTTTAAAAAAAAGGAGAAATAATGAAAACCTGTAGCTCTGTTACAGACTTTAATTTCAAACATTACTCCAAATACAAATACATCTCTCCAGCTTATTTTACTTCCATTATTTTCTTGAAAAGGTGGAGGCAGAGTTTCAGCATCATAAACTGCTTTTCATGTTTTAGCTGTTAAAAGTATGTCCTCTTGAAAAGAACCAAATGACAATCAGTAAACAGAGGTAACCATTCATCAGACACAGCACAGACATCAAGATTTCCTGCATCTCTCTGCTGATTTTTTCCCTTTTTCTTTTTTTATTTACTGTCTTAAGAGAAAAAAGATACCTAGGGTATCTCAGCCTCCTGAGTATAGCCATGCAAATGTCTGTCATGACATTCAGCTGATTGGTGTAGAAGTCCACCCTCTGAGAACTACCTGAGATCATCATCTCATAAGAAGTGCCAACACTGGATGGGGTGCCACGTGCCATTTCTTTGCAGCATTGCCAGTTTCAGCCCCTCCACCTGCCTACCCAGGAATGCCCAGGGCACTGAAACAACTGCTTCTCAATCACATGGTAAAATGCTTTTGGCTTTTTTTCTGGTTTATTTTTAACACAGATCAGTTCACTGATCTCATTTTCCATGTGGCCTCAGGGGGTGGCTTGGGAAGAAACAGTTGTGCCAAAACAAACAGTGTGAGATGGGAACAAGTGGCTGAAGGTCAAGAGTGCTGAGCTGGCATCGTCCTGAGGAGGGCTGCAGCAGCTAGAGCAGTGTTCCCACACCAGCATGCACAGAGATGAGGATGCCTTTGGATCCCTGTGAGCACTCTATGCAGATCAGGGTGACAGCAATCAGCAGAGGAATGTTGGTGCAAAAGGATGGTTTGAATCTCACAATATAACTGTTCTGGAAGCTCTAAAATCACAAATATGGCACTTACACAGAGCATGGTAGTTCAGACTCTTGTATAGTTATGGTTCTTCTTTACTACTTTCTATTTCACATATATGTTATGAAGACAGAGATAACAGGGCCCTTAAATGCAAGAAGTGTCCTTTTAATACCGCAGTTAGATATCTTCAGAAGGTGACATGTATCACCTGGACTGTACTTTGAGTAGTATTGAACTCTGCTTTTACTAGCTTATCTTTATTTTCCTAGATTCAATTAAGAGCCCAAGGCTGGAAAAGCACAGAAGAAATAAAAGCAAGCTCTACCCTCCTGTCATCTGCTAACAGTCTTTCAAGCAGCTAATCAGGATCTTGTATGAGAATAACTGAGGTTATATAGTGAAGAAGTCCTGCTTGTTCAGATTTACTATGTAGTTTATAATTTTTGCTTCCTTGAGAAGATGGTTTTCTGAGGCTATATGAGAAGGTCAAGCCCCTTTTGACATTAGGGTTGCAAGTTGGATTAGGATGTCAGTAGAAATTCTAGGACACATCTGTGGAGGTATGTGAGTGTGTTATTTTTTAAAAAATTGGATCATATAAGATAATCATATTTTGTTGAAATCTGAACCAAGAAGCTTACTATTACATAAATAAATCCCATTTTATTTTTAAGGAATTATTTAAGGGATTAAAAAAAATAATCTTCTTATCTTTAAACCACTGGAAACAGAACAGTAATCGTAGGCCTATCTGGAATATTAGGAACTTTGAACATAGATGCTTGGCTCTTTATCCAAACAGTCCTACAATGTGTATGAATAATACACTAATTATGAACCCATCTGCTAACTTGTAAATCTGCAATAACACACTCGTTCCATTATGTGCAACAAAACACTATAAATAATCAGGTGTATTTTACTTCTCTTTTTACAAGATATCAGTGTCACTAATAGCAAGCTGTGCATCCTTGAATAGTGATTATGTGGCTGTGATTAAGTTACTTCTGCTGCTTTAAAAATAACCTTGACTATTCCTCTTGTCTCAGAATTCCCTGGCACAAATCTTTCACAGGAGCAACGCCTGTGTCACACAATAGCGACATTATTGGATTAAAGAGAGTCAGCAAGAAAAGTCCAAGGCACTTTCCAAGATAAGGGTCTCAGGAAAAATGCTTTCTCCAGAAAATATATGCTTCTAAGAGACTGTAATCCACCATCTACTGAGAGTAACAGCAGTCTTACCATGAGATGAGATAGAAAGCAGGGTAGAAAAGCTCTGGTAGAAAAACCTCTTAAGACAGAATGTAGCACAGTAGTTGGATTGAAATAACTTTATTCAACTTGACATTTTTCTGAAACTTGCTCAGTTTTTTTGGTGGTGTTAACAACGCTGCAGGAGAGTTGAGTAGGTAAACTGACAGGCTGGTTTTGTCACTGGGTGCTATTTATAGAACTTACACCATGCAATTTTACCACTGTGTGCTGTTTCTGACAATAGTCTGGATGGTTTCATGTTGGCTTTTAGTGAACAGGCAATTTGCCCTGACCTCCAGATATTATGCCACTGAATATACTGGTGCTGCACCTGTATTTCAAATATTGTTTGAAGTTCTGATTCCCCTCTTACCATTCTCATGAAATGATCTATGAAAATGAGAAAAGGTGCAAAAGGGGTTGGTGTGGATGTACTTATCTGCCTGTACCATTCTGTTAATCTTAACAACTGAAAACTAGTGGTAATCTGGAATCAAAGACAATATCTTTGACTTCAATTGTCCAGGAAGTCAACAGAAATTTTATGTTCTCTCTCTCTCAGAAATGACTGAAAAGGCTGTGGTAGAGAGCTGTTAAGTAATGATCTTTCTGAAGAAGATGAACAAGGAACAGTTGCAACACTTCAAAGCCAAAACCTAGAATTAAATTGCTAGAAACATAGTCAAACATCAAAGGAAATTCTTTTTTTTTCACACACAGTTCATAGCTAAATTGAATCACCTTTTGTCACAAAGAAATTGCAAGGCAAAATCTGTGAATGAGATTAAAGAACAGTTCTGGCAAGGATATTAGATAATATGTATTCTTAGTCTGACCCAAAACTGCAGGGTTTATGTTCCTGTGACTTGTGCCTCAAGAGCAGAAACTACTGCTGTACATAACTTGAAAAGTACATACTCATCTATTCAGTGCTACTGAAGTACATATACTGCATTACAACTCAATTTATGTTATCCAGATATTGTTCTAGTATTTTGGAATTTAGGAAAAAAATAGAATATTGAAGTACAATTTGAACAATTCTTGTTTAATTACTGTAAGATACAAGTGCACTGAAATGTATCAGTCTCTAAAGAAAATCATTATTACTGTGAATCTACACACAGATCATCACTATAATTTAAAAGCAGTCTCT
Source organism: Sakesphorus luctuosus (assembly GCA_013396695.1). Lineage (NCBI taxonomy): Eukaryota > Metazoa > Chordata > Aves > Passeriformes > Thamnophilidae > Sakesphorus > Sakesphorus luctuosus. Next base: position 483,974 of record VWZD01003125.1, read on the forward strand.
GAGACATGCAAATTCATTTAATAATGGTACTTACTTTTTTTGCCCATCAATTTTATTCTGGACTATATTTTTTAAACTGGTATATTTGAAATTCAAATCGGACTGTAGTAGGATAACATCTCTGAAATTGCTTTGAACTAGAAACACTGAGAAATCCTTGCTGGTGCTCAGCAGGAGGCTTTCATTTAGCCCATGGACCAGAACCTCATTCTCCCCTTGAACAGTTCCAGGGCTTTTTCTTCAATATGGAGGTGCAGGTCACCCTTTTAAAGTAATGAATGAGAATTGGTGAGCAGGGCATAAAAGCTTCCGCATTGAAAAAGTATCCAGTTCGTGTTACTGTCTCTAGGTGTGCATGTCTTTATATGTGTAGCACACAATAAAGAATCCCTCATGACTGAAAAACACCCAGACACTTACTTGATATGAAAAATCTAAACATCAAAATGAGGGTTTTTTTCTATTTAGGCATCAAACTGTCCAATGAAACAAAAACTATGGTACCATCCAATGTACATTTTTTGTCACTGCTTAATCCTTCTTAACCATGCTGCTTGTACTTTCATCAGCAATTTATTATGTTTACTTGAGGTTCACTAGAAGAGTGCCAGCAATGCAGATTACAGTAATGCTGCCCTTTCCCTGTCCACATAGGACCTGCAGTCCTGCTCCGGACTGAAGCAATATCGAGGGGCTCAGAGACCCCAGCACCATCACCTACTCTTGTGAGTGCCTCCCCACCGAGGCTTTGTGGTGGGAAGGTGGCATGGTGTGGTCTCTCCTTGCCTGGAAGCAGTCCAGGCCCTGCTGCACAGGGCTCTGGTGCCCATCACCATGGTGGCTGCAGGCTCTTCCCCCCCAAGCAGGTGCTGAGGACTAGTGCACTACTACATATCATTCCCTTGCCTGTGCAAGTGTCCCTGTGCTGGGCTGGCCCAGTCCCCTCCCTGGCAGGATGGCAGCCCCGGGGAAGCAGCCCCACCAGGTGTCCTTGGAGAGCTGACTCCAAGTGAAGCCCACATCTGTTTTTCTGCATTCAATAGGTCTGTTGGAGATACGCCATTGACAAGTAAAATTATTTGTCTTCAGGAAACTGGAGTTGTGGAGACACTGATTTTCTGGGTTTCAGCTGCTATTTGCTCCTTCAGGGTGTCTTTGTCCAAAAGGTGGATCCTGGGCAGCACTTGTGGCTCTTCAGGGTCCCACTCCATGAAAGTCATCTGAATGAGGGCATGCAGGATTTTCTCTAGAGTTACTTTTTCTCTGGTTCACCCAGTAATTTTGTTGAGATTTGGGTTTTTTTGATGCTGCCAAAATATGCGGAAGAAGAGAGCCCCAGACAAAAGTCTGGCTGTCATGCCCATCAGAGTTGCCTTGATTTCTGCTGATCATCCAGCTGCTGGTTCCATCTGTTGTTTCCTGCTTTTTTTTTTTTCCATTTGTAAACACCTTAGGGCGCAAGCCATTTCTATGTGTGCAAATCCAAAGGACTGACATGGTGCAATACAAATCCTCAGTACTTCAACAATGCATACAGTATTTAAAATGTTCAACAAGAGGTTCCCGGTATATTTCCAACCACATCTGCAATAAACTTCTAATTAATGAATAATCAAGGATAGCACAGTGTTCTTTATACTCTAGTTAAACATATGTGGCAGCTCTGATTTGCGTACTGAAGCATCTTTGTTGTCACTTTAACAGTTTTCTTTTTCCCATCCATCCCTAAAGGGCAGTATGGGAGCATTTGATTGACAATGCCTGTCTGTGCATGCTCACTTGCATATGCTGATCTTCTGAGTAAGAATTGAGCTGATGGATATTGTCTTTGAATCACCAGTGGTTATTTTTTCAACAACATTTTGCTGCTGTCTTCTCCTCTTGACCCTTTAGCTGCTCCTGGCAGTGTGAGTTGTCTCAGTCTCTCCTACTATTCCCAATCTGGTCTCCCATTTTTCCCTCCTCCTCCCTTTACTTTCCCAGTAGCCTCTTCCCCAGGGCAGATTGTTTTGTGCTCTGTCATGCCAGGGTGGGAGTACAGCCGGGCTCTGCCAGGCACCTTCAGGGCCTGGGTACAGCCTTCTGCTGTCATCTGCAATGGCCATCTGCAATGCTGTGCTGCGCTACCTTGCAAGAGTGAGACAGCGCGCACAGGCAGGCTCAAAGGCTGGCTTCATCCTCAAGCACTCATCTCCATGGAAAAGCATAGTCATTGAAAATAACAGTACAGTTAAAGAGGTGTTACACAAGTGAGGCCATGCTTTTTGGGTGTGTCTGTGTTGGTATTGATTTTCATATAGAAAGGGGGATGACCTTTATTTTTGCTGTCTGTATTTAGGCTATGTTAACTTCTTCTGCAATGCAAGTCTCATTCTGAAAGTAAAAGACCACCATTCTAACTGACATGCTTGTGTTTAGTATAGAAGTCACAAAAAGATAGAAGATGGAAAAATATGACTGCTGTGTCATTGGACTGCAGATTAAATCACATTATTTCGAAATTTTCAGCAGCAGCAGGAGAGATCTGTTTGAGAGACTGAGACAGAGATGAGGCACTACTGCAGCTGCAGCACACGGTCTGCTTTTTCTACCTGCTTAAGCTTGGGGGTTTGTTTTATTTTAAAAGCATTTCAAAATGAACAACATATATCCCCACAGTGTTTGCTTCAGTCCACGGTGTGGCATCTCAGTTTTAGCTGCAAAGACTGGCTTAAGATGCCAAGCCCTGAACTAGAAGAGCTGAGACAAGTGTTGTTCTGCTGTAGAGAGGGGGAGGTCAGGAAATCAAACATTCAGATTAGTAATGCAGTACACCACAGCAGGAAAATTCACCAGGGCTCATCTGCTGGACTCTGAACACTTCTAAGAGCATATTCAAAGTCTTTTGCTTTGGTGTCAGGTTCGGGGGTTTTTTGTTTGGTTTGTTGGGTTGTTTGGGATTTTATTTTTGTTTTAGTGGACTGAGCTCCTCTATGAATTTTACTCCAGAGAGCCATGGTAGAGTTGTTCTCTTCTCCCCGAGTTTGTGGAGCAAACTGGAGGAAGATATTAAGAAGACTAACAGAACTCTGAAGCAGACGATCTGCAGCCACATTAATTATTGATTATGTTAGCAGTTGATGAGTTGTGCTAAATTGATCTGTGGCAAGATAATGTGAATTAAAAGCCACTTAAATATTTAGTTTTGAGCTTTTTATATATGGCAGGAATTTGAATGAAAGGCTACACATGAGTCATGACTGAAATCAACTTTTCAGCTGACAAGCTATCAGAATAAAAGGTACTATCTAAATGTAAATCATGATTTATTACAGGAGAAATCTCTTGCAGGTAAACATTTTAATGGAAGACTGGAAATATTTTCTCACAATATTTTCTCAGCATAGAATGATAGATGAAGACTTTCTTGTTATTAGTTTAAATCCTGCATATTTTACTTTAATTAAATCTTGCTGCATCTGAGGTATTGCACGAAGTGCTGTAGGGAGAAACTAAAGTGCTGTAGGAAGAGAAGGAGGACTGTTGGCTGAAACTCCATATGTTTGCTGCAGCACTGCAATGCTGTACAGCTGGAGCACAGCTTGAGTGAAATGAATACGTAGATGACTGGTGAGAGGAAGTAAGGGGGCTAATTCTGACATTGGATATATATGTGTGTGTGTGTGTGTGTGTATATCTATATGTCAGGAAAAAGAATTTGCTGATGATTCTGCACAAGGGCTTGTAATAGAAGGGAGCCAGTGCATGTCAGCAGCACCAGCTAAAGTGCCTTGGCCAGTGAGATAAATCCCATTGAAAAAAAAAAGATCGGCATCGCTCCATCTGAAGAAGAGTTGCTCAGATCTCAGTATGCTCAGATCCTACTGCATTGCCTCACAATTTTTTTGAAAGACTTTGAGGTATCATTAATAGAGTTTTGGAGGTTGATACGCATTCTTAGTTGGTTTAGGTGCCACAGTTCCAAATAAATCCTTCCCTGGCTTCTCCCAGCCTCTCTACAGAAAAACACCCTTAATGTAAAGCAGGCTTGGTCCTGAAGTAGAAATGTGTTTTATTTTATCAGTTTAGTGCAAACAGGCTAGAGTTATCTTCAGTGAGAAGAGGAGGCTCCTGCCTACTGTAGTGTCTTCCTTTCAGTTTGTCTCACTTCTTTCCTCCATGTACCAGAGAGCACTTTGGCATTTGTGGGTATTTGTCCTATTTTTTCCCACCCTTCACAAAGGCTGTCCTCTGCTTAACATGCACATTTTTTTTCTTCTGAGCCATTTTCCTCGGTAGGCTTTCTGAGCTGGCAAGCTGCCAAACAGTAGGGTGAGCTGCATGGAAAAGCCTTGATCATTGACAGGCTGTCTTACAATTTCATTCTTGTATTCAAGATGCAGATGGATGTTATTAGAAAGGTTTTTACTTCGAATGTGCGCAGCTTGTCCACATGGCTGAGATTAGTGCTCAATACACACATAATGCTTTTCATCCTCAACAGGGCTTTACAAGCCCCAGCCCTCAGAACACTCCTGAGAGGTAGGTGCATGCATTTTGTCGTATGCTTTATAACAAGGAGTTACTAACACATGTTAGTAACTTGTTCAAAGATGTATCACACAGCAAGAATTATAAAGGAAGGAATTATTTACACTTTTCAAATGTTCTTCTGTGATGTTTCCTACAAGGAAAAAACCCCCAACCTGTAAGATTTCACCATAGCAACATGTTTTCCACTATAAAAGAATTGATTAGTGACATCAAGAATTAAAATGTATTTTAGGTTATAGTACTACTAGATAAAAATGCATTTCTTAAATTTATGAGGCCAAATTTGCTACTGCACTAACTTCAATTAATGCAGCAGAACTGGAGCCTACAAGGATCATCAAAGAGACCCAAATTTGATAGAAGATTCGGAGCACTTGCCCCTAACCATACTTCAAAAAAGAGGGAAACGATTTTAGGAGGAATGATGAAAAATGCCTGTCTTGGTTGAAAGGATAGTGCAGGATTATTTTTAGCCCTGCTTTAACTGCATGATGATAATTAAACCCCCAGCAGTTCCAGTATGAACTCCCTTCCACTGAAAGTTCTTGTAATATTGTAGCTCAACTCAGTGAGAGGACTGAAATAAGCTGTAGCTGTAAATAACTTTTTTATAATTATGTATCTGCACTGAGCTTTTTCTCCATGGCTACATTGACATGCTTTAGCCTGCACAGACACGCCAGTGGAAGTTTCAAGTGTTGACCAGCATACATGGTCTGGTTAGGCCAAGATCACACTGTGAGATGTGGTTCCTAAACTAGGTCAGCAAGACCTCGAAGGCTGTCTAATAATCAGCTTTAAAGGTCTTTGTAGCCTCAGTGAGCCTTAGGGCCCTCACAGGTAGCTGGAAAAATTGGCTTGGAAAACAGGAGCCAACTTGGCCCCATAAGGAGCAGTTAATAAGGCTGCGAGATGGTGAGGCACTTTTGAATAATCCAGCAGGGACTGGCTGGTGAGAGACTACAGACAGAAGTGTTTACTTCATAGTATACACTACTTTATGCTTTCCAGTTAAATAGGTTGAGAATAGCTTGTCTCAAGTCACAAGGACAGGAATGCTTGATAGGCTAAAGCAAATGCATATTCTAATTCTGTTCCATCTTCCCTATTTATAAGTAAGCTTTGCTTTCTTTCAGATTTTTTTTTTAACTGAGTAAATAATTGCATAGTTATGTCCATTGAATGAAGGACTCTGCAGCATCTCATGGAAGATGTTGAGAGTTAGTATCGACTCTCTGGTGTGTCAGAAGGAACAATCTGCTTGTGTAGAGTAGGGTGAAGGAGTGGAATGGTATAAACTAGTCATGCTTTTTAACCTCCCAAAGGTTAAATTGTTTCTTAATTGTTTTGCAGAATATCTGCATTTGATCTTATCTTGCTCTTGTTTTTCTGGGAAAGGTATCTGGCCCGACGAATTTCTCTAGAGAAAAAGGAAATATGAGTTATTTTCTGCTTTTTTGACCACTATACAGTGTTTCAGGTAAATTCAGGAAAAGGATGGGCAGATAAATTAATCAAAATTATTTTATGGGAAATTACAAGTGGAACAAGTTATCACATTTTTATGGATTACACATCCTCAGCCTTTAAAGTTAGCTACCATATTTCACTTTATAATTGTGCAAGTGAGTACATCTAGACCAATTAAGCATTTTCAGTTGAATTCAAAAGAGTTGGAAATGTCTGCTGGAGGACAGAGATACCATATAATTTCACCTTAAACATTCGGGTATAAGTTTAATAGATGTTTTTTGAGGACTATGGCATACCATGGTTCTGAAGATAAGACATACGTATGCACATTGCAAAACCATAAGGTGTTTAGGTAATAGCTCAAAGCTATGTAATGCTTTGGATGTCTTCAGTACTTTTATTTCTTTTCAAAATTTATGAAAACAAAGATCTGCAAGCACAAAGATCTGCAGAATGTTTTCCGGGCACTTGTGGTCCAGTTTTTTTCAAATGCCATCACAGCTCCTTCCACCTACAAACCCCTTTTTTATTTCCTACAAGATTACCCTTGAAACCTTTGGATTTGAGTCTCCCACTAAGTAAAGTGCAACTTGATTCCCACATGCACAGATCTTTTAAAATCTAACCACAGTAGGAAAATACTTTCCTTGATCTTCAAATGAACAGAGTATCTGTACCATTATTGATGGGTTTTTTTTTAAAAAAAGGTGATATTTGTGCTTGAAAGAAAATCCATTGCACTTTGAAGATGTGCAGATATGTGTTTTTAATCAACTGTGATCAATTCCATTGCCCAGGAGTATCAACCTAGTACATGGCTCAGAGATTTACATATCAGGTGAGCAGGACCATCACTGAAAGTGCATGAAAGATGACTATGGGTTAAAGACTACAGGTAATTCAAATAAAACTTCAGAAAGTCTATCTGAAAATAAAAAAAAAATCCATGAAAATACTTAACTTCTGGACCATTGGTAGTATTTTTGGAACACAAGAAAAATTAATTAAAGATAAAATTGTCTCTTGTACTCCTCTGCTCGATAGCAAGAGGAATCTAACTTCATACCTGAGTGCAATAGTAATGTGATGGCTTGAGGCAAAATTGTTAGCTACTCACATCAATGGAATGAAGTTATACAGCTTACTTCCACCTGAGAGAAGAACTATTTTAACAGTTTGTGCTTCACTAACAAGACACAGATGTCGCCATTGGGCATCAGGGGCAAGATTGTTTTGTGGTTCGTCATGCACCTCCTCCCAGGGGCACAGCTGAGTGCAAGTCAGTGCCGTCTCTGTGAGTTTCAAACAGTGCCTCATTTTTTTTTTAGCTAGAAACCATCCTCTGCTGCAGCACTGTGAGAACTCCCTGCAAGCCCATCAGGGATGAGAGACAAGGAGAGGGTCCTTAGCAGTTTTAAACTAGCGGGATTTTGTTGGTCTCACTGAAATATAAGGACTTTAATCAGATGAGGACCTGGACTGTAAAACGAAGGTACGCTGAAGCAGGAGAAATGATCCACTCTAGCTCTTCTCCCTCTGAAGAATCTGCTTCCTCATGTGAGTACTACTTGTGCTCAAACATGTGGATGCCAATCTCCACCCTCCAGTTTATTTGCAGGAGGGTACTTCTGAAGTATTTTAAGACTTCCTTATCCTGAGGACTAAATACACAGAACTGTCTCCATGCCAGCTAACTTCAGCTGAAGGAAGAGAAATAAAAATTAAGTATGGACAGTAGGAATGTGCTTGCTGTGGCAGTGCACAGGGCCCTCATCAAGCCAGTCAGGTGCCACCATATGTCAGCAGACCCTTAAGTGGCTGATAGCATAGGAAAAAAAAATTCCTGGCAAAGAGCTTCCCCCAACAAAATCCTTAATTGTTCACGTGTTTTTCAAAAATTTACACCTTCCAGAGAGCCACGTGATTTGCCACAAAATGTTAATCTCAACTACCTCTTTCTGTACAATTACTTCCCACATTTTGGTTTCTCTTCCTGACCTAGAAAACACATTTAAAAGATATACTTGCTTGGCTACAAATCTTCATCAGCAACTTCCTTGTGCTAGTTGCTCTGCAAAGCACATCAACAACAAGAAAGGCTTTTTATTTTTCGTTTTAAAATTTGTTTTAGAAAGGAAAAGTGAACCAGACATTGTGTGCCCATATTTTTCCTGCAGTGGTACAAGAAGGCAGTGGTGGATGTTCTCAGCACGAATCAGCTGTTACAGGAGTAGGAAGACAGAGTTTATCACAGCTAGCTGCTGAATGTTTAAAGAGTATTATGAGTATCTATTACATAAATGAAACAAATAGCAAAATTAACACAAAACCCCTGGGAGAAAGTGATAATTTATTGCTGTGTGACTTTGATCCAGGTAACACAAGGAATACATTGTGTAAACTTCTACCTCAGAGCTAGTGACTGCTTACAAGTCCAGCACTGCCTATTTTTCTATTTCCTCATGTATCTGTTTTTGTATTACTGGAAGATTTCTTGCTCCAACTGAATTTAATGCTTGAATTTATCATTATGTATTTGTACAGAAGCTGAAGGTTACACTGGAAATAGGGATCTCTTTGTATTAACTTTGTTACAAAAAGAAAGAAATACAGTGTCTTAATTTTCACTGCTCACATCAACATTGATTGTAGAGTCTGTGTGAAACAAACTTGGTCATAACAGTGTTTTGAACTTGAATTGTTAATTTTTAAATTTTTTTTTAATGATCTGTCTGTTAAGATTATTCTTTGACTACAGATGCAGTGCAGAGCCCTGCACACACAAGGTCAGGCATATTGTCATTAAATTGTCCAGAATGATCAGGCCAATTCAATGATAAGCTTAGATCACCTTGGTAGCTTAACTCAGTGTCCATCTACATGGAATGCGCTTTCTTTGGAAGGATAAAATTAGATTTTAAAGCTCTTTTAAAACTCTGCATGGTTTCTTCCGGGAAGAATAGATGGAACATAAATTGATGGAGTTTGGTATCATTGATTTGTAAGTCACAAAAATACCAACGTTTATAGAATTCACTGAACTTAAAGCTGATTCTATCCATTTAAATTGGTACCTAGTACTTGTCACATTATGATATAGGTGTGAATATGCTTTGCCAGGATATGTATGCACAGCAGAGAAACACTCACTTAAGCACACACCCACACATCCCCATATGCTTTGAACAGATCTAAACGGTGACTGAAAGATGAGGAAGGCTGAGCACATAAACATTATACACAATGACTATTAATTTCAAAGCAAGGCAGTAATTTATGAAGGTTGTTAGGAAGCAATGTAAATACAAATGCTCTTCTAATAAGCGGCAGTGGTATCATGTTGGAACATATTTGTGATTCACTGTAGTGTGTTAAAGCGAGCAGGGAAGAGTGTGGATTATCTCCATGGAAGATGGTGACAAGACTAAAGAGGTGAAAGCTGACAGGAATGCAGCATTTGGGGACTCAGTCCAAGGAATAGTTCTAGCATGGGCCAACTTAGCAGTGCAGTAAGCAGTGTTTGGTAGTTGTGCAAGGACAGGCAATATCTGGAATAATGAATCAATAATTCATTATGGAAAAATGCTACCAGCTGTAAACTTAATTTGTAGAATAATACCCTGCAGTAATGCCAAAAGTTATAAATATATTCATATTTTTTGAACTAGCTGGTACAAACTGAAGCAAAATTCTTCTATTCTATATAATGTATAATAAAGCTGACCTAAAAGGAAAAAAAAAAAGAATAGGTTTCTGGTGTCAGTCTGAAAATTAGGGAGTTAGTATAGTATCCTAATACTGAAAATAGCAGATTTGGAGTGAAAGGTCTTCATAACAATATTAACAAATTTTTCTCTTATAAATATTTTATATCTTTGTACAGGAATAAAATTCCTACATCCTATGTGTTTCATTTTCCTTCGAGAGCTTTACATATTTTATTTATTATTCTACATGATCTATTAGATAACTTTATCATCTAATGTTTTATGAAAAGCAGTATTGGTGGATATTAATGATCATCTAGCTATCTGTCGTTAATATGTATGAGTCAAATTCTTTTAAAGACTTGGCCAGCTTTGAATAAACAGTAATCCTTTGTAGATTTGATTTTTAGACATTTTCTCCTTTTGATGGTTTGTCACAATCATGTAAATTTTGGCTTGCAGAAACTTCAAAAGATTATTTTAAACAACTCAATTACAATTTTTTCAGAAACAGTAAGTTGGTGCGTTCTTTTAGTAAATATATTGGTTTAAAAGCAAACCACTGAAATGTAAGCTAGGGCTTTAATTTGTTCAGTAATGAAAATTTAAAAGACAATGAATAAGAATGAAATAATTTTTCTTGATTTGGGATGCTGTTTACTGAAATACACTATTAGAAATATATGTGACACCCAATATAGAGATCATGAAACACTTATGATATACATTCAACAGTTGAAATTGTTCCTGTGTATATCGTGCCTATACTGGATCATGGATCACTATTTGGAAAGGAATGGAGAGCATTTTTTAACCCATACATAATTCAGAAAGTGTCATCTATCTAAAATGACACTGGGTTTAGTCTCTCTGATACCTCTGCCACTGTGTAGCAGCTGCAATTTGAGAACTGCCACACAGCACCTTTCCATGCCAGCAGTCTGTCCCAGAGCACTCCAGCACCAACGCACTGACTTCTTGCTGTGTGCTTTGCACCATCCCACTGAACCTGCCCCTTTCACCACATGTCCTGATAATGACAAAAGATGCTATTTGAGTGTTTCTATGTCTGTGGTTAATTTTCTGTTTAAAAAACTTGAAATGCTGCTACTGTTACTAGTAAAAGCACTTTGCAGTGCTTTTTCCGTGTGTCAGAATATTTTACCTGAGAAGTTTAATTGCTACTTTTGTGTCTTTTCACAGAAGGAGAAGCTGGAGAAGATGTTATTGTGAGGCCTGGAGCCACCTTCCCAGGGGAGGTACCAGTATAGAAGACTCACAGCCATCTCCCATCACCACTTTCACTCCTGAAAGATGAGGGGCGGACCCGTACCACAGTCACAAGCACAGATGAAGCTTATGTAGATGTACCTGAGCTTCAGTAGTTCCTGCTAATTTGTTCAGTGTTCACACAGTGTGTAGCATAGGGGTCCTCTTCAATTGCTGTGCCTCCTGGGTGCTGCTGCAATGCAGATATCAGCCACCTTTCCTTTTCTTGGGGCACCTTTATCAGTAGAGCTGAAGAGAGCACCGTGTGGGCTGTGAATTCCTCCTCTCCAAGATCATGTAAATACTTGGATGGTTTGTGCTGGTCCCTGAGCTGTTGCTCCTAGTATTAAACTAACTGGCTAAAGCCGGTTTGCATACATTTGCAGCTACAGAAGAAGTTAAATGATAAATATTCCCAAATGTAGCCATGCAAATAGTGACAAATTCTGAATAAATGCATAAATGTATTATAGTAGTAAAAAATTCTTCTCTTTTTCCTTCAAGAAAAAACAAAGGATAATTTTTCCTTTATGGCCCAGTCTGTGTTCTCTTTTATAAACTTCAGAATTTCCAAGATCTTATGAATAAAAAGGACCATAAAACTCTATTAAACCTTCAAGGACTATTTTAGTATGGATTATGTTAAGCTACTGATATCTTTCTATTCTACCCTCTGGTCCAGGCGCACAGAGTGGTTGTTGTATTCTGTGCCTGTATGTTAGTGATTGCTGGTTGACAAATAGCCACAGTGACTAGAGAATGTTGTGTAATAAAAAATTAGTAAACAAAACCATCTACCCAAACAAACCAACCCACATAAGATAATGTAAAAAATGCTTTAAAACTGGAACTGCAAATGGTAGCAATCCCATCCATGTATAAATCCCAAAAGAGAAGAGACAGCATTCTTGGAAACAGTGCTACCCCTAAAGACAGAGCATAGAGGCCAATCTGTTCAAACAAAATTATCTCCCCTTGGTAGTGGTGTTACTTGTACCTACAATAATTCATCTATGACTTAAAATCCAATAAAATTAGCTTCTGCCCAGCCCAAAGGGGATGGCTACAGTTCTCCAGGTCAGCTCTGGAGAGGTTCACCAGGCTGATAAATCCGTTCCCCTATAACTGTCTATCTCCATGAATGGTTATGGAAGTATTTTGTTATGGTTGCTGAGAAGGTGCTAGGAAAAGCTGGGAAGTAGAGGTGCAGTTCTGAGCGCTGGAGTTGGGCTGCATTAATTTGCTTCAGTTGCCATGCCATCTCAAGAAGATAGGTGAAAATGAGTACTTATCCAAAGAAAAGGGAGAAAAGGACATCCTGGGGCTTATAACTATGATGACTGTGTATAATTTACTAAAGTCCCTCAAAGAGGCAATGTTCTGTTTCCCTACCAGGGCAGACAGGCCTGTCCTGAGGAAACCAAGTGTTTAATTGTGGGTGACTAATAACTGGTGTAATGAATTAAAAGCTGTGTGACTAAGGCAAGTGCAAGCCTTTCCAAGTGTGAGTATCTCCTTAAAAATGAGTTTTATCAAATGAACAAAGAACTCCCAGAAACACTGAATTTGTTTCCTTGGCATTTTAGTAACTGTTTGACCTGACCATTTCAAATTACTACTTGCAAGAAACAGACATATTCAGGAAGGGAGATACTGTGTGTTTCTATGGAAAAATACTTTTCTAAAATAACATAGTGCTTAGTTATAGCTATCCAAAAGGATATTATGCTGAGCTGTCATATTTTGAGTTGCAGCCTTTTCATACTGCTGAAATATCAGTACTGTATGTACTGCATGTTTATAGTTAACTCTTGGTTTCCCAGTGTACGATGGGACCAGAAAATCATCATCCCCCACCCTGTCTCCCCTCCTCCAAAAATTCCATTGTAAACAAGGCTAGCTATGTAGACTGAGGAATAACCAAAAAGCAAAGTGAATGGTATGGCATGTCCTGGTATATATGTGTATTTTAAAACATACTGATTTATTGTTGAAGTTGGAAAACAGGAATACAGTGAAACTAAGAGAATATGAAATTTGCAAAAAAATTTGATGCTGTAAATTATATTTTGTTGAACATTTGCATGAAAAGTAGAGGTTCCAATGATAATTGGATATTTTTTCTAATTATTGTCCTTACTCTATATATTGATGATTATTTATTGATTTGTTTATTTTTTCTATTCTGAAAAATCTACACTAATTTCAGCTATGAAAAAACCCCCAGCATAAAGGACAGACTAGCATCCACCATGGAGGATATGAATAATCACAAGCATTTTCATTATACAAATATGTTGCTTACAGACTCTAAAAAGGTCTTAACACAACAGATCTTTAAATATTATTAAGAAATTGTTGAGTGTATTTGCACATATCCAGCTTTCATTCATTTCCATTTATAACAATTCATGTGGCATGTGCTAGGCCTTTGACATACATCTATAACCATTGAGATGTGTCACACTGAGCCGAGTACTATCAGAATCCTCAGATCCCATCGGCTGCAGTTAAGTATTCCAATGAATCACAGCTATTGTGTTACCAGACAGCATGGCAAAAAATTAACCAGAGCAAAACACTTCACTTGATGCTGTTACAGCTAATAGGTCTGAAATGAAAGATAATTGCATATTAAAATAGAGTGGGTAGCTCTGTTTTGATGTAGAGATATAAAGATGTCAGGCAAGCTAGTCTGTAGCAGGAGGGAATGGGTGCCCTGAAGTGATTGAGGAGTGAAGCCCAGGAGAGCATTCCTCACATTCCTGTGGCACTTGCCCTATGCATATGCCCCACAAAAAAGGGAAAATCAGCACTTGGTAAACTGAGCTTTGAGAAAGCTGGCACTTTTCTATAGCTTCAGGCTTGATTAATTTGAAGAAATTATACTCTGAATGATGAACACAAGACATATTTAAACTGTTATTCTTTAGGGCAAAGGACATTACATTTTCAATCTGTCAGATAAAAAAAAAATCCCCCCCCAAAGAACTACTATAAGCTCCAACAAGCAAGATGTAGAGAATGTGGAGCCCTCCTTAGTATTTTCCCATAATCTGCCCAGAATGATTGGTATTACTGCAAAAATATTTTGCTGACACATGTGAGTGGGATTAGCCCAAAGAGCTATCTTTTTAAATGAGCCATATCTAGAAATTCAGTAGGTTTAGTAGATGACTGTCTGAAGACGGAGCATTTTTGAGAGCCATGTATGTCTCAGATTTTGTCTCCTGAGACCAGTGGTGTGTATTTTGTAACGAAAATATGATTATCCCCGGGACTTTTCACAAATAAAAAAAAAATCAAATAAAGATGACACTACCTTACTTGGGATTGAAATGTGACTGGTAGTGATTGGGAATTAAACAGATTTATTAGTGTCGACATTATTTACATTGCGTGATCCATATCAACGAAGGGTACACATTGCTTGTGAAAGCAAATACATTAATAGTATTACCCTGCTGTTAATGGCACGTTAATAATAGTTCCATGATTCGCGTTTGTCAAGCTGCAGCTGAGACGTGCTCAGTGTCGTGGTAAACAAAGAAAATCAGCCATGTTGTGAGACCCTTTATTCTTTAAAAACTCAAGTTCACGTGAGAAGAATCTGCCGCTAGATAACCCCCAGAAAAGTGATAAATTAAAGATTTCACACCCTTTCCTTCCGTGTTTTCACCCCCTATAGCAATGACAGAGGGGACAGTCGACTGATACGGATTACTTTTGAGAAGCGTGACAACAGGTGGGTTCCCCAAAGTCCCTAGATGGAGCAGATCGAGTAATTTGTTTTTTTTTGTTTTTTTTNCGGGAGGCGTAGAGCCGGGTCGAGAGGGAGCGCCGAGCCCTTGTCGCCGCCGCTGCCCCCGGCGGGGCTCGGCCGCCGCCTCCAGCTGCGGGCGGCGGCGCTGCTGAGCCCGCGGTGCCTCCGCGCCGCCTCCCAGCTCCTCGCACGGCGCTCCGGCCGCGCAGCGCCAGGCCCGGCCGGCCCTCCCCCATCGCCTCCCGGGCGGCGGCGGCGGCGGGAGCGGGAGGCAGGAGGGGCGCGATGGCGTCCTACGTGGATAACAGCTTCCGCCAGGCGGTGATGAAGAACCCGGCGGAGCGCAGCCCCCAGGTAGGCGCCCCTTTCCCGCGGACGCGCGCACGGGGCGGCGGTGGCGGAGCCGCCCCGGCCGGGCAGTCCGGACACTCCGGACACCCCCGGCCCAGCACCCGGGGCAGCGCAGCGGGTCCGGCCAGGGGGGCACCCCCAGCCCCCGCCGAGCTCCNGCTTGCTCAGCACCAGCATCCATCCACAGGATGCACCGCCAAGGCTGTGACGATGCGCGTGTCTCAGGACGATGGCCGCAGGTCAGACGTCTCTTTTTTGTGGTTAAAACCTGCGAGGATGTTTTCCCAGGGGGAGAATGCTGAAGCCCTGCGGCCGGAGGGGACCCCGCCGGCCGCGACCCCCGGCACCCCGCCCCATTCTCCTTGCTCCGTCCCGCCTCGANGAGGCAGGAGGGGCGCGATGGCGTCCTACGTGGATAACAGCTTCCGCCAGGCGGTGATGAAGAACCCGGCGGAGCGCAGCCCCCAGGTAGGCGCCCCTTTCCCGCGGACGCGCGCACGGGGCGGCGGTGGCGGAGCCGCCCCGGCCGGGCAGTCCGGACACTCCGGACACCCCCGGCCCAGCACCCGGGGCAGCGCAGCGGGTCCGGCCAGGGGGGCACCCCCAGCCCCCGCCGAGCTCCCCAGCGCTGAACTCCCGGGCGGCAGCTCCTGGGAAGGGAAGACGCCCATTAAGGCGACAACTTTCCTTACTCCCTGATTTTTCGGGGAAGGAGAGGGAGAAACGCCAGCTGGGTTTGTTTTGAAGGTTGTTTCCGGTAAAAAGAAAAATGCGCTTAGAGTATAATTTTTCGTTCGAGTTTTCTTTTTGTATATGTTCTGTTATTGTCCCGGAGTACGCTGTGGCTCTGGATTTGAATTCAATCCCTACTTTTACATAGCTGGCTGGAGCTGGCAGCGCTGTTTCATAATGTAAGGGCTGAGGTCAGTGGTATTCTTGGCAAGTCTTTGCTCTCCAAAGTAGGGTGAAATCCTTACACAATGGCACCAGGCAGGAATTTTTTAGATACCTGCGCCGGGCTCCCGGAGCCCTCTTTGTCGGAGGAGTTGGGTGAGTTGAAGCTGTTTGTAAGTGTAGTTGCACTTCGAGAGGCTGAGAAAGGTTAAGCTGGAGACTGGAGTGTGTACAGAAATACTTTGACTTAACATGACCTGAAAAACAACTAAACTGAATGAATTCCTTCTGCTCCTGAACGGTTGCTGCAGTGGCTGTTGCTGCCAACTGTCTAAAGACTAATAAGCTTTAGACTGATCCCCACATCAAGCCGCGGTTCAATAGCTAATGATACAAGGAGTTACTTTGCTTGGAGTTGTAATGCCATCTGTCCTATTTTCTAAAGGCTTCCTGCTCTTTGAGCAGTCCCTGTGTTCGGGTTTTGGGGAAGAGATGCTGTTACTGATTGTTTTGGCAGGCGTCTGACTGGCTGGTTATGATTTCAAACTGGGGGCAAAGAGGAAGCCTTGACTTTTGGTCAGCACCCATAAGTCATTCTCCTACTACAGATACGTCATTGTGGTAATGTTATTTTTATCCTCATGCTCATGGAATATGTGGAAGAAAATAAAACTTCTCATGGAAAAACATACTTACTGCATAGGCACTGTATGTAGCATGTCTTTTTGGCAAATCTTTTTTTATTATTATTTTATAAGAAAAAAAAAGTTGTTTCTGGAACATGTTTTTGTGGTGCTAAAGTTGTTTCTCTGTCCTTGTTTGACCTTTTCAAAAATATCTGTTTGCCTTCGGTGCTGGACCCAGCCCTTCAGTGTGTTGTGAAACCTGAAGGAGGCCAAATGCTCTCTCCTGGGGAAGACGCTCTCTGCAAACTTGTAGGGAGGTCACTTGCGCTGGTAGAGGTGTAGATTCTGGCCAGGAGAGCCTCCCAGCAGTGTCCAGCCTCGGGAGATGGTTATTGAAGGATAATTGCGAGTTCAGGAGCAGATGCTCAGAAACCAGTTGATCAGGTTGTGGGGCCACCAGGCTGGGCTTGGGGGATGATGCTTCCCCTGTGGCATGATCTGTGCCATGTGAACTGCTAAACTTTCTCATGTGCTTGCCAGTTGGCCTTTCTGTCTAGAAGGGATAATAAACAAAAAAGGCAGAAAGTAAGAAATGACACAGTGAAGAATCCAGCCTGAATGCAGGGATAAAGCTGATGTGAAGGGCACAGGGCAGAGAGCTAAATCGGGAACACCAGGGCTGCGTTAATGCTGTAAAACTTCCCGAATCAGCAGACTGACAGCCTGCTGTGGCAATCACCACAGGAAAAGAAGCCCACCCTTAAATCCATGAAGCTGGCACTGGTCCAAAATAATCCACAAATAAGACCAAATTTGTCGGAAACATGATGTGTTGTTAGCACTGAAAATACTTGGAGCTGGTGGTCAGGCATGCCCTCCTGTTGCTGCTGGAGAGAGCAGGGTTTGCAGCAGAAAATTAGGTTGATGCTTTTATGAATGGCTGATGGTGAATTCTGTGTGTTTTCTAATGCTGGTTCTCTGTTGTTTAAGTTTGATTTTATTTTACAACAGTATTGAAATTTGAAAGAAATATGCTTATGCATATCATCTTTCATTGTTAAGTAAATGGAAAAAATATACTGAAATGTACCAAGACCTTGTTTGTCCTTCCTCCCTTAAAGTAGCTTATTGTCTCTTTCCTTGTATTTTCCTGTCCTTGCAATGCTATCTCATAAAGATAGTTACTTTATTTTGGCTTTTGGGAAGTCATGAGGTTTCTTTAAAGTTGAGAGAGAGTTGGAAAGACAAAATATATTTATCATATTCATGTCAGTACAGGAAATAGCAAGAGAAGTATGTTAGTAGCATATTTGCTGCATACTCGTGTTAACAAACTCTTTGGGCTGAGCTTCTCTCAAATCACGGTGAAGTAAATATCTGTTTGACGTTACTATTCACTCTGGATTGTCAGGGTGCAAATTTGGCACAATGCCTTCACTGCAGGCTCAGAAGAGAGGAGTGACAGTATGATAGTCAGTATGTACAGCTTTGTCTGATACACATTGTTGGAGAGAGCAAACTTAACTTGGCGTGAACTTCTGTAATGCAAAAATCTCTTGGTAATTTTGGCCTGGACTGATTTTTTTTTTTAAATAGGTAAACACTGTATTCTGAAGTTGCTTTGGTAAATTCTTAACTTTGTATCTCTTTGGTGTATCCTCCTTTACAGAGTTTTCCTGAATTTTTGTGAGTTACAGCTCAATATTCTGTTGGCTAAAGAAATTTCTAAATAAAACAAATAAAATAAAAAAATGTATGGCCTGCTCTTTAACATGCCTGTTGTGTAACAGAGCTTTCCTCTTTAATTGCTGTATTAAACTATTCATTTTCTCTTTGAAGATGTGAACTAGGAAGTTAATTTAACTACTTTGGGAAATCTAACTTTTAAATGTTCATAAATTACAAATGGTTTTATGCCCTTAAGCTGTGAGTAATAGCAATCTATTTTTTTTTTCTCCAAACATTGTCTTACATGGACTGTTACAGCTTTAAGTCTATTCTAAACAAATTCTTATTGGCATCATAGGCCTGCTTAGTAAGCATGCAGTTTTATACTGGTGTGGCTTAAGCTGAAAAAAATAGGGCTGCTTTTGTTTTCAAACAAGAGAAACAGGGCTCTAATCTTTCTTTATTCTAACAACTCATTTGCATGGCATGGTATGCAAATAGCTGGTTACTTCAGAAACTCTGCATACTTGTTCACTGTTTTCATGCCATGTAGTGATGTCTGCAGGAAGAAATTTTTTTAATGTGTGTCTTTAGGTATGTTAGATGCCTAAGGTTTTCTTCTGGAAACTGCTGGTGAGGTACATCAAGGCAATTCAATACAACAGTATTGAATAGCAGAAATACAACAGCATTGGACCACGTCTTGCGGGCAGATGAGAGAGCTCTACAGTAGCCCTTAGTTTGATATAGTGCGTCATTTAATGTCAGAAGACATCTAAACAGGATGCTGTTGTTAAGCAGATACTCCCTTCTCGAACACTTGAGAGGAACAATGGTTTAATTATAGGATGTACCTCTGCTTTTTCCAAATAAACTTTCAGCTTGTTCCCCAGTTGTGTTATTTTTATACTTGTAACCAGTGATAGCATGATTGTGTGCAATCTTCAGATAAGCCAGAAATGAACATTTCCTTCTTGCTATAGTGATCTCTTAGCAAATAAATACAAAGCTGTGTAATTTAATGGGATCATAGAAACTAAGCATTTTATGTGTGAGTCTAGCAAAAGAATTATATTGAGTCTTTAAAATCAGTCTGATTGTGTGTCTGTATACCAAATACACCAGAAGACTAAAATCATCTTTTTCAAAAGAGCTTAGTTGGGATTTCTTTCATTTGAAAAACCAAAATATTTTGGAGCTTGAGCTTTGCTTTCAGATTTTCTTCACTGTCAGCATGCTACCACGTTGCCATCTTTTTGAGGCTGACATATGAAGACGAGGGTAACCCCTGTAATCACACTGGTAACAGCAATATAATGCTGAGAACTGGTTCTGTTGCTAAATTCTTCTGCTGGTTCTTGGTAACCCTGAAAAATGAAGGACTGGGACAGCTGATGCCTGGTATTTGACTGCATTGCATTGTTGTAATGCATCTCAGGGTTTTGTAATGTGGTTATTCAGGGGTAGCCTTATCTTGCAGGGTTTGACATTCTGTTTCTTTGGAGGGAGCTCATTTGGCCAACAAAATGTGATACCTAATTCCACTTCCCATGGTAGTGTTCAGGCTTTCAGCTATCTGCAGTGCCTAGTTCTGAAGTGGGGGGCATGAGCCTGTTATGTTTTGTGTTAACATTGGGAGTGTTGTTAGTGAGGCAGCTTAGTGCAGAAAGGTTGGTAGTTCTTAGTCCAGGCTTCTCTCTTGCTTGGCAGTGGGCTTGAAATAAAATTGCCGTCATAGAGTCAGCTGTAAGGGTAGTTGATCTGAGCAAAAAATAATAAAAAAAGCCCTGTAGATGCTGTAGGGTTTTGGAAACTTGTTCAAAATAGTTAACATCTTCCACTGTCAGTTTCCATGTCCTTCCCAAACCTAAAGGTGTGGTGCAGTGAGCCTGCTCAGTATGCTGTTTGTTTTGAAAGAAACTATGTTTATTTCCCAGTCTTTTGAATGAGTGTGTGTGTGTGCATTTTCCCATAGCCATTCATATCTTTGTTGTCAAGAACTTTGAGAAAGGCAAGAGTATTGAATTTTTAATTTCTTTTGCAATAGTTTTTTCTGTCGTGGGGCTAGTACTTTCTCCATTTGTAGATTCTGTAGTGCTGTATCTTTCACCAACACTTGCAAAGATCTCAGTATGATCAGGAAACCTTCACCTATAGCATAGAAATAGCTGTTTGGAAGCCTTATCCTAAACACGTGTCTGCCTTCTCATTACATCATGAGATTGCAGCTCGGGTAGCTGTATGTATCTGAGCTACTTTGAAACTTGGAAAGTGAGGGTTTAAC
Source organism: Sakesphorus luctuosus (assembly GCA_013396695.1). Classification (NCBI taxonomy): domain Eukaryota; kingdom Metazoa; phylum Chordata; class Aves; order Passeriformes; family Thamnophilidae; genus Sakesphorus; species Sakesphorus luctuosus. Next base: position 504,542 of record VWZD01003125.1, read on the forward strand.
TGTAGCGCTGATAAGCTCTGTGTAATTTCTTACTTGATTAATTATCTGCTTGGTAAAGTTTGCTTTTGATTTCTGCCCTGCTGTTGCTGAAGTGTTTGCACTGGGTTTGGGCCGGGTATGTTCCTGTGAGCATGTTTTTGACAGCCTTTGTGGGCAGAGTCTCCTTTCTGCACTTAAAAACTGGGAGCTTTTCCGTGGCAATCGTGCCTAGGGAAGTTACTAAAGTGAGCAGTGCTGGGCCTAAAGCCTGGGAATCTTTTACTTAGCCTAAGCCTTTTTTTGTCCACTTGCCTCTTAATGTGCTGTTCAGGCATGAGAGCATCTGTCTGTACCTTCGGTGATGCCGAAGGACCAGCACCCTCCCACCCATCCTCACTCACTCCTCTGGTGAGTCTGGCTTAGCCAGAGGTGCTGCTGGGGAGGCTTCGGTGGAGGAGGATTCTTGTAAAGCAATGCTGATTGCTGTGAATAGGCTTGCTCTTCTGCCAAAACTAGTAATAAGCAAAATCATCTATTGAACTTCTGAGACCAAAAAGACTGATAGCTGTTCCTTGTCTTGGGTGTAAAAGTGTAGGTCAGTAACATGAAGAACACACAAGCAATTTCCCCAAATTGTGTTTTTCTTTAGTAGGACGATAGAGTATTCTGTGGGTTATCAGGCTATTCACAGAGAACTCTTGATACTTGGAAAAAAAGAATAAATGTAATATCTAAAGATGATTCATATATTTTATGCTTATTACAGTAGAGAGTAGCTAAGGGGTTTTTAGGAAGTTACTGTTTCTTGAAGTCCATTGTTTTAAAAAATCTGTATGCTTAAAAGTTTTTAAAAGTCTACACTTACACAAATTACTAGTAGCTACTAATTAATTGTTAAATAACTGATCTGATTTTAGTATTTTTTTCCCTAAACCCAAATGTTGCTACTTAATCTGTTAGCATGTTTCAAGAATAAGTATATGTACACTGAACAGTTGTTGTAAGAACTTTGACTTCCTCATTGACGTTTTTTGTATCCTCATGAGAAAATGTATTTGGCTTGTGTTTTGGGAACTTTCCCACAGTAGGCGATCTAATTTTTGCGAGGTATTGTTTGGGGATTCAAAAGGAGCACTGGCAGAAAGATAGCTCTACAAAGATGCTTTGTGAAGGGCAGCTGAGCCTGTGCCTTGTTTGCTGCAGCCAGCGTTGCAGATTTAATTTGTTGGGTATATTTTGTGTGAACGAGTGTATTTGAATAAATCTCAAAATGGAAATGGTGCTCTGCTTCCCTTTTTGTGAAGTTGGTGAAGTTGACCACTTTTCTTGAAAAGGGAGAGAGAAGATCCCTACTGCAGTGCTTTTCTTACAGCTTTGTTTTGCAGTTAAAATTAGCTGTTTGTTCTCTCTGGGTATTTCTGTTACGCCCATATATCTCTAGTTGTGTTTCTTTGTGTATCTCTGTCTTGTCTGACCTGAGTAAGAGTGGTGAAATACTTCATTTAGAACAATTCTAAAGAATTCTAGACAACAATAATGGCCAGCATGTTTATAATTACCTGAGCAGAACACTGAAGGAATAAGAAAAGGTTAAAATATTTGAAGTGGGGGGAAGGGGGGAGGTGGGGGTGGGAGACAGAGGGAGGTGGCTGGATAATTTTACTTTTCGTGACTGATAAAAAGGGAAGAATTCTTATATTAATATTTCTGTAGACAGCATGATTTTCCTATTTTTCTCTTATTTGTGTGCATTCTGATGAACACCAACACAATGAAAATGCATCTGATATCAATGTAAGTTATCTGGGAATGAGTATTAGGTTTCATGAAAGACACATTCGTGGAGCATGCCATGTCTTTACCAGGCTGTTTGTTTCTGTTCACTTGCTTTTTGTACATCTTAAAGTTAAAATAAATTTGTCTTAATAAGTAAAACCTTTTATCATATAGGTATTTTGGGTTTTCAAGAGGGAAGATAATTACTGTTTCCCTTGGAATGATGCCTTAAATTTTTTTTTAGGGGGGGGCGGGGGCATTGTTTCTTTTGTAGGGTTTGTTATTTGGGGTTTGATTGTTTTTTTTTTTCAGTTTGTATTTGCACTGTATTTTTTAGGATACTCTTGTCTCCCATCTTTATTTTATTTTTACAGTAGTGGGGAAAAAATATTGTTACAGCCCTTTCCATTTGAAATTAGTCATTCAGACTTCTTGTCCTGTTAAACAAAAAATAACTGAAAACTTTGAGGGGTGAGATAAAATATTACACAAATGTGGTTTGTAAGCAGTTGGTGGAACAACAAGGCTGTACCACCAATGCAAGTAGAAAAATACTGCTTGAGATTTGACTTGCTGAAACCAAAGGCTGAATCTTTCCTGGTACATCATATTACTTGAGCAGCAAAGCTTGTTTAAGAGCTTTGTTTCCCATACTGATGTTCTCTGCTGCCTCATTTGTGCTGATTGAACTGTTTGTGAGGCTACAATATACACTGGTTAAGTGGTGCAATCTTGTTAGCCGAACAAAAGAGATGGTGTGTGAGAGATTTTTCTTTCTAAAATCTACATGACTCAGTCTGGTTTAGATTAGGACTTCAAATATTTGTCTGGGTGCAGCAGAAGGTGTGAAAAGTTATGCTACAAGATTGAGAATAAATGCTTATGGTTGTATGTAGGAACTTCTGAGATAGCTTAACCTCCCCCAGAGAGTAAGTATACGGTGCTCCATTTTCAAACACTGTCTAGAAGTATTAAAAAAATTAAACTGTAAGGAATGTTATGACATTATTTATTCTTAATGCATTTCTTAAAATGAAAATTTGTTCTAACTTACTAGACATATGTGCAAGATGTTTCCTGAGAGTGGTCTTCCACTTTTGTTTGTTATGTGGCTTAACTCTAAAGGAAACTTTTGTAAAAAGCAAGATTATTTCTGCATCGGAACATAGCAATGGTAAGAAGCCTGGGCAGTAATGCTACCTTTGCATGCACTGAATTGGGTGAGATGCTAAGGTAAGGCCTGAGGTATTTTGGTTTTTTTATTGCTAATACTGAATCTTGTCTGTATTTAAACAGCTTTGTTGTATACTAACTGAAAATTAGGAGCTGGTGCGCTCTCTTCCCGTGCTGGTGGCCATAGAAAGAAGTGATAATTTTATTGGCATGCAAGTTAAGAGCCATACACGTTTTCCATTTAGTGTGGGAAATCTATTGGGACAAACTTAAAATATGTACCTTATATTGTTTTTGTTTTGACTTTGAGGTAAGTGGTTAATCTTGACAGGAAACCATTCCCTCGCCTGTTTTCTCAAAATACATGACCTTGCTGAAGTCAGTTACACACTGCCTTCTGTGAGTAGCCAGTGCTCATTTGAATGGTTGTGTGGATTTTTGCTATTTGTCAATAGACACAACATACGTGGTAGTAAATATTTAGAGACATTTTGAGCTGAGGGGTAGACGCTTGTCTGTGCAATATTACAGATTTCTTTATGTCCCTTGTCAGTGTTGTTGTGGGTGTTGGAAGTGTCTTCCCTAGTCAGCTCCGCAGGACTAGCAGGCGGGCACTGCCAGAACACAGCACCCCCTTGTTGACTCATACAGTTTTTGAAGGTGCCATAGCTACAGTAGTAACAACAGAATTGGACTTTTATTGAAATAGATAAGTTAATATTTGGAAGTTATGGGATTTTACTATGTTGATGTATGATGGTACTTAGTGTTGAAATAGCTTTGAACTTTTTAAGTCAGCAACTGCAAAATTATAATGTAGTTGCTCTTATCTCAATCTGTGATCTTTACCTCTTTGTGCCTCCAATTCCCTTTTCCATCCCACCGCAGGAGGAGGGAGAGGTGAAAGGGGGGAGTGAGGGAATGGCAAGTGGTTCCAAGTGTTTCAGTGGGAACACCAAACTGGGGAATACTACTGCTAACCACAACAGGACCTCTGCCTTGTGGAATCGTTCCTTAGCTCTGGAGGAACCACAATCTCCAAAAAGAGTCAAAAAAGGGAAGAGAGAAGCAGATGCTGGGTGCTGCCGAGGCAGAACGAGTGGCAAAGATGTTTTACGTGGTTGGGCTTTTTATCGTAGTTGCTAAATTGATTACAAGATGCTGAAAGCTTAAGTGATGTTGATCTTGACACACGTTGTGATTTCCTGTTGAGGGTGGTTAATGACCAGCAACTTCTACAATTAAGGCAGTAAGTGGCCCATTGATTGAAATGGTGTTACCTTAAGAAAAACAATGAATGGGGTGTAGGTCATGGAGGATGCTCTATCTGAGTAAATAAGATTTTGTACTGTTCGGGTGGTGTCTCTCTCTAAACTCTATTAGTGCAGTAGCTAAGTAGCTTGAATGTATTTCCTGCTAAAGAGGTAGTGAGCAGATGGTAAACACTCCCAGTGAGGCAGTTTTCACTCTGAGTTAATGGGAAGATAGTTGTGAGGGTTTCAGTCTGAGTCGTCTTTCATGTTCTCCATTGATCCCGTGACACACATTGCTAGATAGTGCATCAAATTTGTTGTGGATCTTCAATGAATTTGTTATACAAAGCACAAAAGGTCAGACTCTTGTGTGAATGGCACACAGTGATCTGATCTGAAGACTGAAGTATTTCACATGTGCTGCAGATATGGAAACACAAGAGGCTGTGCCAGCTACATGCTGACCAGGAACAGGCGCTTGCTGGAATGAGAGTAATTGAGTTTCTGTCCTTGTCGTGGCTTCTCTGTTACTGCTGAAAGCTGCTAATTAGAGCCAGTGCCTTATTTTAATTCACAAGGATTTAGTTGGAAAATGCCAACTCCTTGGGCATAGGCCACTGAACAACTATCAGATGGCAACACAATTCCAGCTCAGCTGTTAAAAATGTTTTGAGGTAACATGGCAAGGGAAGGATGATAGTTGTTGTTGCTGTGTTGTAGGTATTTTCTGAGGCAGAATAGAGGAATATATTCCATCTCTGCTGTATTTTAGACAGCCATCTATTTTAGTGCTATTAGTTTGTATTTTACCAGACAGCATTGATGGATAGCTGGTCTCCACTGTTCCTAAATCCTCTTTAAGAAGCTTGTACGACTCTTTAATTTAAGATGACTTTTAGAGGAATATTGCTTTAGTAGTTGAAAAACTTCTAGACTACTGGATATTGCTGGAAAATATGATTGACACGATGCATGACATGATGGTGTGGAAATGCTTTGTTAGCTTTGTAAAGCAGTTCTAAGGTCCCAGAAGCAAAGAAAATTGAGTTCTGGAGTAGGATACTTCTTTTTGATCTGTGTGAGAAGATGATATATTTCTGAATGCCCAGGCAAATTCAAAATCCTTTTTTAATGTCTCCCTTCTCGTACTTATTCTTTGTACCTAGCCTTGTGCTATGGTTTTGCCTCTGTCTTATTAATTTAATGTCTTGCAGTTTTTCCCTTTCTAAACCTCCACTGGTAGTGCTTTTTGAATTTTGTGCCTTAAAGTCATCACTTCAGACTTTTTCTTCTTAGGAGAACACTTGGGAAGGGCCATGTGCTTTTGGCTTACATTTTTCTTTTGCATGTATTTATTTTTGAGCAGGAAAGAAACTCTTCTTAATTTATAAATTGCAATATAGTGTATGGTATCCAAGTTACTTCTCACTTTTAAAACAAAATGTGCAAATATTCTGAGTGTGTTATCATTGGAATTAGCATGTATCAAACTTCTGCCTTTATTAGGTTGATAAACTAGCATTGCTGTTTATGTGTTCTTATGTGAATGAATATTCTATACGAATTTTACAGGTGAAGAGAAAATAATGGCACTTTCTTACATTCCCTCTTGGCTTGATATTAAATGAACATTTAGTCATGATGAAAATAACACAGTTTATAGTGACACAATCTCTATAAATCCAGTTGGGTTTTTTGTTGACATTGGCCCACATTCCAGCATATGAGTTACCTTACATTTCTTTTGAACAAAGGAGGTTTGTTCGAAACAGGTGCTCTAGTGGTTACCTTGGCCTTTATAAATAGCTTTTAGCTGAAGTATTACTTCTGTTAACCATGGGTAACTTCACAAGGCATCTTGGTTTATTGTGTGAGGTTTCCATTTTATTAAAAAAAAAAAAATCCCACAGCTACAGCTTTGTGATGTTTGCTGCCTCATACTGCTGTTTATTTTTAGAGCACTCTTATCGCAATTTGTCAGCCAAATATTGGCCTGTCACCTCTGCTATTAGATAGCTGCTGAAATGCCATTCTCAAGATGACTTTACCTATCCTGGTTGTTCCATGGTAATCTTAGTTGCAGTAGGAAATAATGTATCTCAAACTTGCCTGCTTTGCAAAACACATAAAATGGTAGAAAACATGCGTATTAAATTTTGCAACCATACCATGATGTGTTAAACTCACTTACTGTGATAAAATGGTTTTGAAAGCTTGTGGTAAGTTGCCTGAGTCTGTTGAAAGGTTTAAGTGTTATTTATGAACACTATTGAAGAACATTTCTAATCTGTTTGTAAAATGAGCCAGGATACAAGGAAGAAATAGCAGGGCCAGTATCTGGGCTGCTAAGGCATGGCCACTTGCACATTGTGCATTGCTTTAGGAAAACTGCGGCACAATTTCTTTTAAGGAAAAAGGAAAGTTCTGCTTTATGCAAGTGACATTTGATATCTCACTTGATTTCTTTTCCTGTTTCTTCTATTTATAGATGTCTTCAGTTTGGGATTTATCTGAAAGCCAAGGTCAGGAAGTGCCTTCCTCCAAAAATGCTACTTGTTGTGGTTTTCTGGCACGTCCTCTCTCCTCTCCTTCCAAAAAGAAACTGTACAGAAAGTATTTTTCCACAATCCTCAGCTCTGCAGTATCATGCTGTGACTGTGGCACACACTGGTTCACCTCCAAAAATGAAACTTTTAAAAATCATATCCTGGTGTCCACATCAGTTATATGACTGATTAAAATACAAAAGGAAGTAACCACTTCAGTTTCAATGATTTCTTCTTTTAGTAGAGTTTACAAATGGGTTGGGATATGGAGTCAGAGAAACTTACACTGTATCCTATTGGATAAGACTTACTTTCCATGTAGATTTTCAGATGACCTTAATGACTTTTTTTAACACAGGTATATGTATATACTTGGGGGGGGGATGTTCATCTGTTTCATGCTTCTACCAACCATGTAAGGTCATGGAGGATCTTAAATGTGAAAGGTCTCTCCTACCTTGGAGGTGATGAGAATAACAAGCAAATGGTCATTAAACATATGATATTTTTGCTTGTTCTGGTGTATGGAAGAGGTTCTCCCCAATGAACAAACAAAAGGCTTAACCACTTAAACTAGTCCTTAGGGAGTACAGCAATCCTGAGGGCAGCAAAGATGTGGGAGTGCAGTGAAGGCTTTTGACTAAATAACTGGTTTTGTCATAGTCAGGGTCAGTGCAAGGTCTTAAATTCAGTACATTTGAGGAATAACTGTTGCTGTAAGGAATTGAAGATGAAGTTATATTTGAAGACATGATTAAAATGTTTAACTATACTAGGGTCATGCACCCAGGTCTCTTTGTGATGTTCCCCATTTTTAAAATTTCTTTGAACCTGTTAGTTATTGAAACCTCTGATGACAAATAACTTCTTTTTGGAATATGGACTTGACAGTGTGTTATATAGTCTATACTGACTATTTGTCATTTGACTTTGTTTGATATTGTTTCATACTTCCATACGCAGTAAACTAAATTATCTTTAGAATTACTACTGTCAACAGTAGTTGAACATTTTGTTTAACTTCATATTTGAGTATCTGGCTGCTGTATAACTCTTTATAGTGGATCTGATTTGTGCTTAGTATTTTGGATTTAGTTTTAAGAGACTGCAATGTGTTGCCTTGAACAGGTAAACAAAGTGTGAGTTTAATCACCACTGTTTAACAGTCTCATCCTCAGTGTGCAGTGTGAAAGAGGCTTATGAAACCAGCTCTGTATATCTGAAAGTTTTCTTTGCTGTTGAAATTTAAAGTACTGACCATAATGTTCTAAATTTATTCAAAAAAGTAGTGTGGCATTTTTAAAGAAACAATCGCAAACAAATTATTTTTCTATATTGATTCTGTTTCTAACCTTCCCAGTGCCCTGATAATTGGGTTATCAGTTTTTAATTCTGTATTTAACTAGGAGATGGGATAAAACCCCAAGTGTCATACGAGTCCCAGTGCTCAGAGGTTTTGTGAACTGGTGATCCTGTTCCTGTTCCTTTTTTATTGGCCAAAATATTCCATAGGCTGTGCAGAGGGAGAGTAACTTTGTGTTTTCACAATTTTTCTTTTGCTTTCAAGTAGTCACCATAATAATTAGGCTGCTTTCATGGTTTTCTTGTGTGCCTAATGCTAACCCTGTAAAATAACAGGAGCTGATGGTTATGACAAAAACCCCACACTCAACATCTACTATAACTTCTGTCTTGTCTTACAGTTGTGACATGATGAGGGGTAGTGAGCATCTTTTCAGGTGCTTTGCTCTGTTGAAAGTTGGCTTTGAAACCACTGGAATTTGGTTGCCTGTAAAAAGGAGTAATTTTGTATTCAGTTTAATGAGTGGATTTGGTAGCTGTAACTCAAGAGGCCGTGTGTGGTGTGCTGAAGATGACCCTTTTTGCATCTGCTACTCAGTTTCTTAGTTTAGTAGATGATCTCTAAAATGTCAGAATGGACGTTTCTCTTTCAAGATGGATGTGTGGGTTTGTATTTTTTTTTTAAGAAGAAAATGACAAAATAGTGTCTGTAATGAAAAATGACAAAGTAGTGTCTGTAAAAGCAAGACCTAGTTGTTCTGCAGGTGTTCTATGACTACCTCCAGTGACAGAATATCAGAAATGGTGGTCTGCAGGCAGCACAACACTGTTCAGCAGCAGCTTCTTGCTGTTGACTCATTTCAGCCAATTCCAGCTCTGAGGATAGCATGGCCCTGCAATACCTGCATTGCAGCTGCTCTGGAAGGATAACCTGCTTGGAGTATACTTACGAAACTTGGAGATGCTGCAATCATGAGTCATTTAGAAAATTTTAGTTAGGAGCCTGCTTTTTAGGGACAAATGCTTACATACAGTAGCTTTTCAAATAGGTTTCAACTTAATTAACTTATACATTCTTTACTTTGATAATAGTAGGAGGAAGTTTTTTTGGAAGGAATTAATTCACCGTTTTAGTTAATCTTCTCAGGTGAAGACGATCTTCTGTGAAGATCTTGGTAAGGCTTTTTTCCGTAATTAAAAAACCCAAACTGACAAACCACCCAACCAACAAAAAAGAAAAACAAAGAAAAAGCACAAACCCATGAAAGGGTTCTGTGTGTGTAAATAGGTGGTGTGTGAGACCACCTGCTAAACAGAAGATTGTCTTTTGATTTGAGACAGATAAAGAAAACAGTAAGAAGCTTCCAGGTAGGTGTAAGGTAGTGACCTGATAACAAGCCAGATACAGAAAAAATGTTGCACTAGTTAATACGGCATCCCTCAAAGAACAGGTCATCTTTTGTATGTTTCAGCTTGTATATTATACTTCCATCACCTAATTCTGTTTCTTGGATGAGCAGAAGGCTTTTTTCTTTTCTCCAGTTGAGAATCTCGCAGTTAGTCTCAACTGTAAATTTTATTCTTTTTTCCCCCTTGGCTACTCTTCTCATTCTACTGTTTATTCTCTCTGCTCTTCTCATTCTCTTCACAGTTGCAGGCTTTCTGTGTGTGGAACTTTGTTTCTGATTGGTTTGTGCTGCTAGGATTCAGCTTTCTAAAATTCCAAAATTATTCTCTTTGGTGTTGAACAATGTAAGAAAAATGCTTTAAGGGGTAAGAGGAATTCGGTGTGTCATAATCACTGAAGTGTTCTTGCTGCTTATGAACAAATTCCTTCTCCAGACTAAAAAAACCCACTCCTTTTGTAAATCCCATATAGCGTCAAAATCTGAAGGATGAGTTAGCAATTGCACTGACATCTCTCAGTATACTGAAACTGAAAAAAAATCTCCTAGGATTATGTTTTCTTGGCTTGTTACTTATGTCATTTCTATTTAATCAATAGGCTGTGGTTTACATTTGCTTTTTAATAAAAAATAAAGTTCCTGGTAACAACAACGTAGTACCGAAATGACACACTTTAGAAATGATTTCTGACTGTGTTTATGCTAAAAAGTATTCTATTCAAGCATCTGTTTACACTCAGCTAAAATCAAGAAAATGACCTTTCTCTCCCATGGGGTGTGTGTGGTTTTGTTTTATTTTGTGTTATGAATAAATGCATTAAGGCAACTGAGACTACCATGGCTGCACTGAAATGGTATTGCTTGATAGCATGGAATGTTTGCAACGGCAGGAATATGCTCCCTATTCGAGGAACATGGTCTGTAGTTGTGGAGGGGTTTTTGTTATTTTTGTTCTCACGATGCCGTCTTTAGTTTGTGTGAGTTATAGTTAGTATTAACACATCTAACATTTCATAATAATTCTCAGTTTCAACAAATAAAGCATGTCTTTGAAAAAGGAAACAAAACTTCTCCACTTTGTATAGAATGTAAAATGCCATAAACGACTGTAAGAATGAAGTATTTTCCAAATCAGTGTTTCATATTTGGGATTGTGAGTAGCAATTTGTCAGTTTTCCCTCATGTTTGTTAAAGATCTAATCTGGAAAATCAACTGGCAAGTAATTTATTCAAATGCTACAGCTTTAAAAATATAGATGGCATCCAGAATTAAGTATTAATATCTTTTAGTGGAGCTCTGAAGGTATTTAGTTGAATTTCTAAGCAGTTTTGAGAAATAAAGCTTTATCCTCTTGCATTTTCTGTGAGCTGTTTCTTGTTTGGCATTTAACAATGTAGCAGTGGGAAATATTGTGGATCTGGATACCAAGAAATGCTTTTATAGTCAGTGTAAATTTAGAGTGTGAGTTAAAGTTATTTCACATGTGTAAGCAAGTATTCTAATGCCAGGCTGCTTTGCTGTCTGTTGTCATTAGAGCTGGGACAGCAAGCAGAGGACTTAAGTGCTATTTTTTCCAGATAATTTGACTTCTTATAAATAACCTCTGGTGTGGTTTTCTGTGTCCAGCTCATCTGGGCATATCTAGAAGTTGTAGTACTTCCAATGGTAGCAATGTAGAGAAAAACCCTTTTTTGGTGTTTCTGCATTATGACTCTTCTGTAATTGCTACCCTGTGGACAGGTGAAAGATGGTGCCTGTTTCGGAAGGCAGATCATAAGGCTTTTCAGTTGATGGGACTTCTGGTAAGCTGCTGTTTGGAGGGACCTTAGAGCCAGTTGTATTAGCTGAGTAATTTCAGAAATTATGTTAGAGTGTCACAGTAGCTTTATCTGACCCCGTCTGTCTGCCACACATGTGCACTTTTAACACTCTCGGGAGAAAATTGCTTTTGCATATTTTCCATCTCATAGAATCATAGAGTTGGACCAATGGTTGGACTTGATGATCTTGGAGGTCTTTTCCAACCCAATCGATTCAATGATTCTGTGATCGTAGTTATGCTGGTTAAATCAAGGTGTGCATATAGACATGTTTTTTCATGTTAATGTGACCTTTTCTTCCTAAGGGAATATCCTCCATTATTCAAACCCAAGAAAGATGATTTGCTATCAACATTTTGTCCTGTTTCTCTTGAGAGGAACTTGGTGGAGGTTATTTGGGGAAGCAAAAGTGTTTGTATGCAAAATAAATGTAATGTCCAGCTTGAAAGTGTATGCTGGATTCTATAATATGAACAGGTGCTAATATTTAACAATAATATGGACAGTAATTACTGTCTTGGATAACTTGGAAATATTAGCTGCAGGCATTTTAAAATGTTAATAACCTTCATCCCACTAGTCCAGACAGTTTTGAAGGCTAAGGAAGTTGTTAAATAATGAAGTGCAGTGATGTTCGCCAGAAGCAGCCTAACAGCCAACAGAGCAGTCCTACTTTATGTGACATTTTAACATGTAGTAGATGAATATTAACCACTTTACCAGAACAATGTCTTTTTAAGAGGTTAGTGGTTTTTAAAGGCTAAGCCCCAGGTGAGTAGTACAGGAAAAGGAACGAAATAGAAGAGGATAGGAGGTCAGAGTATATGGTGCATGTTTCCAGGTAGTTTCTCCTTCTGTTAACTGTCCCCTCTAGCACTTGGCACTTGATCTGTGGTTCTTTAGAAAGACATATTGTTTCATTTACCATAGTGGCAGAACAAAGTAACTTCCAGAGGAAGGTTAAGTAAGGAGAGAGTAGTGGACTTGAGTTTATAGTGACTCAGTCCATGTTTTTGCTTAAATACAACTGCGGTAAGTTTTCAGGTAACCTCATTAATTTTAATTTACAGAAGCAAGTATGTGAATATCTGTTACTGGAAAAAAAAGTGTAAAAGGCTTTTTCGGTATGACCAGGCTTTTAGCTTATTTCTATTTTTTTAACTCCACTGTTTTTGTTTTAATTCAGATTCAAGCAATTTAAGTCTAATTGGGTTTGACCATCTTCTTGATTTAAATTATTGTCAAAGCTGTTCATGCACTGATTTAATAGGCTTTCATGTCATGTAAATTGCATACTGTAGGTTGAAAAAGTTTCTCGTATCTGGATTGGGATCTCAGAAGGAAGAGGAATGTCAGTGATGCGCTCTCCTACAGTGGTACCAGTCTAACTTATGCTCTGATCAGTTTTTATACCATCAAAATGCTTTTGATCATGTCATGTCACCAAATACTCTTTGTTCTGAGAAGTGACAGAAACTGTAGCGGCAAAGCAGCTTTTGCAGATCTCTCTGCTCGTGTCAGCCAGGTGTGGCTGCTTTGCAGGCTGTTATTTTTATAGACCTGTCTGGAGACAGAGTGTAGGTGTGATAATAACAGCTTTCATTTTAATAATTTAGTAAATTGTTTGTAGTCTCCTTGCTGTCTTTCTGTACAAGTATTAGTTCACCAATGAATGAAATGGCTCTTAAGCTAACTGATCTGCAGGTGTTTCTAAATTTTTGGATGTCTGTGATGTCAGTAGGTTATGCTTCATCTCACTGCTGCTATACACAAGGGAAACCGAAACAGTTCTCAAACTTTTTCCAGTAGATTACAAAATCATGGTGCAACTCACTACAAACCTTGTTTGGAGAGAAAAAGGTGAGAGAAGAATGCTAAGATAACAAAAATTGCTGTACGAAACTACTAGGCAGGCTCACTTAAAAGTGAAGGTTGGACTAGTGACTGTTTCAGGAAGATGAGCAGGAATATGGGTTGAATGGGTCTTTTGTAGTATTCTAATTTTACTAGTCTGGCATGTCTTTCAAAGATAAGTAATGCTATTGTAAGGGGAGAGAGAGGATTCCATAGATATTGTATGACTTGAGGAGGAGAGTGAAATTTTCCTGAGGGGTACCAGATTCACTTTTAGTAAATTAATAAGGTAAACAATCTTTCTGCACTTTTATGCTTGGCAACAAAACAGTACTTGTAGAGGGAAAATTGGATGCTAGTTAACATTTGTGTCTTTTTTCATTGACAATATAGTATCTGTAAATACAGGTTTGAAGTATTTGAGTACTTTAATTTTTTGGTTGGTTAAAACCTGGTTGTGCCAACTTGAAATTGAAAGCAACACTGCTAATGTCAATTAAAACAAGGAAGAGCTTCCAGTTTCAGTGAAGTGTCCTTACATGGAGTACTTAAATTCTTTCTTCCTGACTTAAAAACCAGGCAAACCTAAAGGAAGCTGAAGGAAATTATTGGTGCTGGCATTGGTGGATACAGAACAGAAGCAGCATTAAGAATTAATAAATGAAATAAAACTTTAAACTTGAAAGTATGAAGCAAATAAGTAACATGCCAAGATCTCCATTATCTCCAATTTGTTCTTTTACAGTAATGTTTATAGCTCTCTTATTTCTGTACAGAAACATTCTAAAACCTGACAAAGACTCAACTTTTTGTTGCCATTGGAAATGAAATATATTTACTCCTTGGTGTCTAAGACAGCTAACCATTTATTTGACCTTAAATGATCGTAAAGTGTTGGGAGTAGCATCTGTATTTGTGTTTGGGATGATCTTGTTCTCTCAAAGGTGATACTGTATGCAAGGGACTGAAATAAAAATCATGGCACAATGTTCTTAAATACATAAATACCTTAAATAAAGTTCTCTTTCTTAATTCTTCGTTCCAGACTGTACTGGAGAGAGAGGTTTTATTTTGGTAATCTGAAAATAGATCCTTTTCCATCATAGCTAAACAGTAATTTGAGAGACAATGCTGCTTGTGTAAACTATTCAGGAAAAAAATAGACTTCCAGTACTCATAAGATTTGCTTGTTTTTCACAGCTGCATTGTTGCTCATAGGAAGGTTTGCCATTTGTTTAATTAAAGCTTGCTCTGTAAACAGTGGAAAAAGTTATAACTTTTTTTTAACCTGATGGTGCTTTTTATATGCTTTGCAAACTAACATGCCAGCTTTGACAGGAAAAACGTTTGCCTGTTTTCTACACCTGCAGTTAAGAAGCAACTTCTTCAAGTAGTCATAATCTAGACATACCAGATTTAAAAGTGAATCATTTTAACACTTCTGACAGCATGCATTTAACAGCACGTGCTGTGCATAGCAAAGAGAGCAGCAAGTAGATGGAGCGGCCCATTAGCAGCTGCCAAAACTGTACGTTGGATTTAAGCCACAGCTATTAATCATTTCTTCTGCGAAAAGGAAAAAAAAAATGCATCAAAAGCCTTTAGGACATTGGGAGGGGAATTTCCTCCCCTCTGCAAAGCAGAGAAATATACTTTATTTAGTCATACAGCAGCTTCTTAAGTTGTCTGAGCTAGTGCAGTTGCCTTTGAGTCGTGTTTCACTTTTGTGAATTTTATTTGTTGGAAATGTGCTAATAAAACATTTTTCTGAAAATGCCACTGAGACCATGAAGATTAATTTATTGTCTTTTAAACAAAGCTGCAAAGATTTCATCTATTAAATTATTTTTCTGTGTTTCCCCAGAGCAGAAAGGGATGATCCAAAAATTCATAGGACGGTTTAGATTGGAAGGGACCTTTAAAGGTCTAGTCCAGCCCTGTTGCAGTGAGCAGGGACATCTATCTATAACTAGATTGGGTTGTTCAGAGCCCTGTCCAGCTTGACCTGGAATGTTTCCAGGGATGGGGCATCTACCACCTCTCTGGGCAACCTGTGCAGGGATTCTCCCTCTTCATAAAAAAAATTCTTTCTTGTATCCAGAAAGTAATGCTGTAGTATTTCTAAGTTATAAATTTTGCAACATTTAAAATTACTAGGACAACATCCTTTGCTTGTGTGTTGTTGCAAACAAAGCATAAGTTGTGCTGGACTGAAAGTAGAACTCCAGAAACTGGTACGTTGGTGGAATCTGAAGGCAATGTTTTTGTTCCAGTTTATGTAATCTACCCATACCGCCTGACTGGCTCAGATTTAAAGGGATGTAACTTGCAAAACCTCCGCAGTGAGTCACAAACATTTCTGTCTCAGGAAACTTTGAATTTCCATTTCAGGAAGTCGGATATAAATAACCTTCTGTAAGAAGACCAAAAATTCTTTAAATAATTATAAAATTTTAACAGTAGATATTAGATGACTGATATTTTGAAGGCCAAGGATTAGTCAAGTGCGAGTCAATTGTATTTATGCAGTTTTCAAAATATTTTAAATGTTAAATGTTTTCCTAGATCACTGATACTAAAATAATTACAAAGCCTGAAGATGAATATAGCTACAGAGAGTCTCTGTGTTGATTTCCTTCTTTAAAATTTTGAATTAGGGACTTGGAACAGGGGTTAGAGTTATTAAAACGTAATAAATGCCTTAATATGCACCAGTATTTCTCATTTGTACTTGCATTGGTACAAGCTGGACTTTCGGTCTGTATAGACTGAAAATTAAAGCTTCTTTTGAGTCCAGTAAGGAATGGGGTGCCTGTGGTGTCCAAAATGTCACTTCTGTTACATCATGATTTAAAGAAATCTCTGCATCTACTGATACAGGTCATAACTCCAGAAAAATTCATGCTCTGCTGTGGTGTGTAGCTGTTAAATCACTTTCATGAACTTACGTGTTAGCTCAAGAGCTACAAGGGGTGGGATTTTGCATAAGACAGACAGCTTAAAGTTTTTCAAGTAAATTTTGCAGACAGCATACTGGCTTGGCAGCAGCTAAATGAGGAGATGCATGTCGTTCCTTCAGTGAGATATAGTTTTGTGGGGCATCCAGAGAGGATAATCTGCACATATATATATTCAGGCTAAGGGAGGGAAGTGTGGAGCAGGTAAGAATTTTGGGATCGGAATCTTGGAGGTAGTGGTAAAGGCAAACCTGCTTCTGGAAGATGAGGCATCTAGTGGTGAATGATGCTGCAGCTTGCTTTTGAAATATGTAGGAGTGGTACAAGCCAATTTTATTTGCCAGTGCTGGCTTTCAAGGCCTTCTCAACCTTCCTCTACAGATTCCTTGTTTTGCTCTAACAGTGACTGGAGAGGAATCTTAATGAAGAAGAATCCTAAATTAGTACTAAAGTGTGCAAGGATGAATGTTTCTAGTATCTCTTTTGGTCCCAACCCTCCTCATGTTTTTCATGTTCTGTTCAGGAATTATGCTGTCAAGGATGCTAACTGATTGACAGCTATGCTTTGCATATTGGACAAGTGAATGATGGAAAAAGAATTGGTCTTTGTAGCTTCAGAAGAAGCCTGATTTGTGTTGGGTGGAATATATGCAATTTTATGCTGTTATTTAAAATGCAGAATTTAATTGAAAGTAATTGAAAATAATTGAAAGTAATGCCAGCTTACTTGTGTAGCAAATAGGAAGGAAGTAAACACTGTAAAATAAGTATGCAAATATATTCTTATGTTCTAGGCTTATAAACTTGCTATAATATATTTATGCTACTGTCTAATAATAGCAATGGCATTGAGACAGATTTTTTTTTTGGATACTTCCATTGTCTCAACTCTTAAAGAAGCTAGAGTGTAATATTGTGGGAGAAAAATTAGTAGAAGTTTAATATTATGCTGTAATTCAATATCAAGTTAATGTATGTCTCAGTGGAAGACAAAGTGCTTTTTGCCTGCCAAAGTGAAAGTCTTAGCACTGTCCTTGTTGATACTGGCCTGGGGATAACAGCCTTTCTTATGGCACCTTCCTTATGTTTGATAATTTTAGGAGACTTGGCTGACATTTCTGTAGTATTGATTATGCCACTGTATTAAGCATAATGTTGTTATGAAAAAGGATGTGTATATTGTTTTTGTGGGGTATTTAAATGAGGTGTAAAAGTAGGGCCCCCTCTTCAGTCCTAACCTCATGAATTCATTTAGCTTGCAGTCCTGTTATTTTAGTTAAGAGATGTTGTAATGCTTGAACTTGGTGATATGAACTATATACCTTGTTCAGATGCTTTTCACCAGTAAAATAGTGGTTCTCGAGTATATAAATATTATATATATTTGTTGGCATCTGCTAACTATCAACTTAATCTCTGAGCTCCTCTTTTCCCAAAAACTGTCTTTTAAGGAGTGTGTTTGCCCTCTGCTTCCATAGTCCATTGTGGATATTGTTGACAACCTGCAAGGGTTTATAATAAGATGCTTAACGTCTGTAGTTTGATTCATAGAAAGCCTTGCTTTTTACAAAATGCTGTAAAAATAAATGCTTGATTTGAACTGAATGTGAAAGTGAGATAATTTACCCCAAACAAAATGTGTATGTAGTGTATGCTGTCCAAGTGAACTTAAGAGTTCGTTAAAGGTCATTAGTCAGATATCTTCTTGTCTTTCCTTGTCATGACAATATTTCCATGTTTCTGTGGCCTGTCTAAAAATAGTGACATCCTCATATTTTTGTGTGGTTCCAAGGAAAAATGCATCCTGTTGATCATATTAAAAATACCCAATGGATATCTACTGTAAATAAAATCAATTTTGTTTTCTTGAGGGTTGAAGAGTAGAGCTTCACTGAACAGGAATCAATTTTTTAGTCATAAACACCTGTCTTTCAAGAAGGATGAATTCTTTTGTTCTGTTCTTTCAGTTTAGTTCTTTAAGCTTCAGAATGCTATACAATCCAAATTCCAAAGGAAGAAGAATATAACAGAAGTCAGTTTCTAATAGTGCTGTCTATTTGAAAAGAAATGATAATGACACATAAGGAAGACTAGGGTGGTTGTGAGTGTTGGCAAAAGATGTAGACCTGAAACACTGAAAAGCTGACTGTGCATCAGGATGGGCACAGGTTTGTTATGAGGTATTAGGGTTGCCCTGGAATCTGAGTGTTGCAAAACTGCTAGTGTGTATTGTAGTGTAGTAAGGAAAGTGAAATAAACACTTCTAACAACACATTTCAGTACATCAGGCCATATCTATTACAGTATGCGCACTTCTGAGATGCCTGTTGGACCAGCATGGACAGAGGGAAATGAATTTTTATGGAGTAAACCAGAAATGACCACTGATTCCTGTCTCATTTGAATGAGCTGCTGTCAAACACCGTTCTGCTGGTCAATAACCCTTGCCGAAAACAGCCTTCAAGAGTTTGTCTAGCTCTCTCGCACCCAGCTTCTCTTACAACTATTTTGCTTCTCACCTTCCATCATAACCCTTTACCTGCTTTGACTCTGTAGCTTTTAATGTTTGCTGTAACCTAGCTGATGGTCCTGGTAAGCTGTCCCTAAACCTCGTCCTTTAGTGTTTGAAATTAAAGGAGGTAGATAGGGCAAGGATTGACTTCTGGAAGCTTAGCTGTTATCTTTGTGTAATTTAATGGGGAGAAGGAAAGAGAAAGTTGGTTGTGATGACTTGTGAGTTTTCTGGCCTGGAATGTGGAAAACCCTAGAGAAGGGAGTGGTGGAAAAAGCAGTGTTTATAGAATTAATGAAATAGGGGAAGGAAGACAAATGGAATCAGAACACTCAGAAACCATGTTTCTAATGAGACACTGTGCAGAGAACTTTTCCTGCAGGAGGACATTATAAACCACGGTGACTCACTAGCTGCTGGTTGCACAAGGTGCCAAGACTGTGCTGTACATGTGCTTGTGGAGGATGTGCCAGTTGATGCAGTGGGTAATCTTTTTGGCTCCTAATTTGTCTGATTCAGTTTTACAGCACAGCTGCTGTGTGGGACCAACTCCTGTTTGCAACTGTTGCCATATTTATGAAGAGCAAATGCATAGGATTCATCTTTGATTGAAGCAAGGAAGGTTAGAGATAATAAGTGGTAATTGTTTGGTAATGAGAGGGGTCTTGCTTCACAAGTCAGTTGAAGCTACGCTTGTCTTTTAAGCAATTGAAGTATTTTGTTTGTTACAGCAAATAACAACTTTTACATAACAGTAAAAGATGGTGTACAGAAATTTTTCTAACACTGAATAAATATGTGCAAGTATGATCTCATTCAGTTCCCTAAATGGGTTTTGTCCTTACCTAAAGCAGCAGCTGGTGTAGCTGGGGAGTGTGATACCACTGAACACTAACCTCCCAGAAAGTGCCACAGCGCAGGCTTCTCCCCGCCCCCAACTCTTGAGGCTTTTGCCTGTAGTAGGAGTTATTTTGAAACGAACTGAACAAAAACATACAGAATTTTTCAGACCATAGTGAAACTTGGGGAAAAAAATGAGGAGAGTGATTGGGCGTCGGAATGGGCTGCCCAGGGAAGTGGTGGAGTCACCATCCCAGAAGGTCTTTAAGAAGAGGGTGGATGTGATGCTTAGTGCCATTGTCTAGTAGACGAGGTGGTGTTAGATCAAAGGTTGGACTCAATCTCAAAGGTATTTCCCATCTTGGTTGATTCTGTGATTCTGTAGTATGCTGATTTTGGGTAACAAGTCTCATCTCTCAGTAGCTATGAGAAGGATAAGCACTATGCTCTGAATCTCAGTGCTTTTAAAGTTGGGTTCACTATGCACACTATTTAATGCTGAAAAATTAGTTTAATAGAGGAAATCCTGTTTGGGTGCTGCTGGGAGTATGGCAGAGGAATTTATTTCACAAACAAACTTCTTTGGCAGAACCACCAGCTGTTTTTTAGCCTCATTGTCAGATATGGATAGCTCTGACTGTCAGAGTTTGGGGGTTTTATTCCTTGTAGGTGTTGTGACTGCCATTTTCCTGTTAATGTTGCTTTATTTGCTTTCTTCTTTTTGAATACCATTTTTAATTGGTACTCCATGACATGGCTATGGAATTGCCCCTTTACATTCCAGATTCAGAGACTCTTAGAATAATGTCATTGGAGAATTTTGAGTCAGAATTTTCCCTTCTTTTCCTGCCAGGGTACGGTTATTTGGTGCATTAATTGGGGTATATGAAGAAAACATGTGGAGAAGGCTGAAGTTCTGTTGAAATGATGCTGGAGTATACTGCATGCCTGATATGTAGGTCTAAAAATGACTACCCAGAAGACATTCAGGGGAGCCACCTGAATGGTTTGAACTCTGTTAGAGACTTGGATTTTGCTGTTTTTCCCCTAAGCATTAACTTTTTGGGGGTGGGGGAATTCCTGATTAGCACAAAACCATATATAAAGTGTTCTTTGTAGCACTGAATATGAGGAGACCACAAGTTAACAGGAGAAGTTCATAATCTGAATAACTAGGAAAATGTTAATTGTCAATAAGTGCTTGACGCCAGGGATTGTTGGTGTTTGATTAGATCCCTTTGCTTGAAATGGTAGATCTGTAGTATACTAGCGGGTGTAGAAGTTCTGAATATAGAAGTTCTGAATATAGAAGTTCTGTGCATGGTGGTATGTGATCTGCTGCCTATGGGAGATCAGGCTGGTGGTTCTGCATTTAAAACTAATGAATGGCACACTGTGAATTCCAGGTATTACTCTTTTTGGAATGTGTTGAGGTATTTGGCATGATTTAGTTGCAGTCCACGTTTTTTCCATTAAATTTTTAATGAAGATGGGCAACTGTGCTTGGAGTAGGTTATCTTGATGTTCTCCAGTTTATGAAAAAAAATCTCACAAACTTCTAATGTCTCTATACTTGCTTGGATCAGCTGGTGTCTGGATTTAGTGACTGACTCTGAATTATATTCCTTCTACATTTCTCAGTTTGGATTGATAGATGCAGTGCTTATAACTAACCAGGGCTTTTATTAGCTGCTTAGTATTTTAAATGTAAGTTTATCTATACAAGCTTTTCTCAGTTTTAAACTGTGTTGCTAGTCTCATTTGTAGGCACAGCTTTTTGAATTTATGGCTCAATTTCTCCTTCTTCCTTCTTTCAAACAACCTTGTTTGTAATTCAGCAACTCAGACGTCTTGCCAATGTTTTTCAAGCTGTGTAACTGCTGTGAAGAAGCATGAGAACTAAAGAGCTGAGGAAGTCAAGTTGCTGTTCTCCTAACTTTAATTGATTTTGCCCTTCACTCATTTCTTATGAGAGGAATAAGTTGAAAGCTTAATTGACAGCAAATATATTCAATATGATAAAAAAAGGATACATTGGGGAAGTAATTTTTTCATCTTTAAAGAAAATACTGAGGATTTACCTGTCTTGTTGATTGTTACGGGTTTAATGAATGCTGAACGATGCTGGAGTTAATTCTTAGGCAACCGTGCTTCTCGTGATCTCACATGCTTATCAAACAGGATGCAGCTAAGTATATACGTTGGTTTTGCTTTAGTTGTGGTTGAACAAATGTTTCTAAGTAATGTTTTAACTCAAGTTTATGAACAAATTGATACTTCTGTGCCTCTGTTTAGAAAGCTAGTTGTTATGGGGACAGCTTAATTTTTTCTCATTGGTGGAGGCCTGCACAATACTTTCCTCTCTCTTTCATCTTTTTAAGGTAGCTTAATGCACACTGGAGATGCTCAACTAGGAAACATGAGTTTAACACAACTGCGACCATTCTAAATTCTTCTGAGTCACCTTGAATAGCCCAGAGCTGGTGGGAGGAGGAGGGCAAGTGGGAGAAACAATACTTTGTACCACCCAAATTGAGCAATCAGTTATCGCTGCATGTGGTGTCTGAGAAATCCAGAGTTGTTGGTCTCCAGACAATGAAGCTTTAATTATACCATCTGAAATGGTTCTTGCCCTTATTTATTTTTTATTCATCTTATTTAAAAATTCTCAACAAGGTTTTCTGTCCAGTATTATTCCAACTTTCAAACTCCTTTCACAAAGCGAGTGAACTTTCATATGGAATGTCTTACAGAGTTAATGTCAGTTCAGTATTGCAGGAGAAGGAAAATAATATGCTTGGCACATAGAGTGAATCCTGACACTGGCAGCTGATGAAAAGTGGGGAAAAAAAGGACACTTTAAGCTTAAAAATATGCTTATTGGAAGAATCTTATAACAGGAATTATTAAGTAGAAGTGGAAAAAACCCACTTTGAGATGTTAGATTCAGTGTTGAAAGCTCTGCTGCATGCAGTGAAGTTTTTACTTCGCTTCCAACTGTTTTAATTCAGTAATCTGTGCAGTCTATGTAACTCTATTCTTGCTGACAACATCGGGTAGGCATGTTTATTATAACAGAGTGTTTTGAAATCTTTAATGGCGAGAGGAGTTCATTCACCTATTTGTAACTCATGGAATTCAGGGTGTAAGTGAAGGCTGGAAAAGGACTCTGTCTTGGAGATATGCAAGAACTACATTTTGTCTGATTCAGCTAAGGAAGAAAATGATCTGTGGTTAATCTTGTCACCTTTCTCCTCCTCCTCATTATGATGCCAAAAGGTATGAAGGATAATAGGGAAGGATGTGTGCCAGAGCTGAGATGAGTATCAAAGATAGAATCAAGGGAACTCAACTTACTGGTTTGAGAGTCCTGAAACCAATTACCGTGCCTGGGCTGGTACTAAAGAATGAGGAACTGGGGATGCCACTCTCCTTAGTAGTAGGAACTTCGTAAGTGTCAAATTGACACCTGAATATAATCCCAAGTGTCTGTCACTTGTTCATCTGCATACCCTGTTTCTTATGCTGAAAACAAATAGTTTAGCTTAGCACAGATACTGGGCAGGGGCTCGAGAAAAGTGAGAGATACCACTCACCAGTAGCTGTATTACCATCAGTGAGTTACACAAACTTCCTAGCTAATCTGTTAAATTATGTTTACTATTGTAAACAGTGATTATGAGCTATAAATCCTTACCTAATAAACTCCCCCGTGCAAGGCATGGCAACAGTCCTCCTTTTTTTAAAAGGCTTTTAAATAACTCTTCCCAATACTACAAATAGTTGAGTAACACTTCTTGGTAACCATAGAAGTTGAATTTACTGTGCTTGCTACTCTTTGACTTGGTAAAATGGGCACATGCTCTCTTTATTTCTTTTGATTTTATGGCAAGCATAATGATCATCTTAAAAGCCTAGTATCCTAATTATTAAGGTAATAAATGGCTGAAGTAGCTGTAGGCCAATGATGCAAACCATTGTACTGTCTCCTACAGGTGTTTTCTCATAAAGGGCAGATGGCTGAGACGTTACTGACTCCTCAGGGACAGCAAATTAGGAGAAGGCAGATATAGTTTATTGCCTCTAGAAAATCAGTTTAACTCCTTGTAATTTCATTCATTTAAAGATTTCTCCTTGTTTTTGTCCTTGACTTTAAAAGGTTTATGTAGACTTCATTGAAAGCAAAATTAAGAAAGAATACAGAATTTTGATCTTGCTGTTTAAGTAACAAGCCTTTAGGAATTGTTTATGTGGATGAACATGTGTAAATTTTGATGTTTGTATAGAATTTGTAGTAAAAGTATTACCCAATCTAAGCAATCAAAAATAATGTGATGGGCTGCAACTCCGAAACTGGTTTATTGAAGAAATGAGAAGTTTATTTTGTTTTTCTAGCATGATATTCTTGATCCTTGTATTAGGACTGAAATAAAGGAGGCCATTCGGTGACTGAAACCATTGTTTTCAGTGACAGCCTGTTACGCAGGAGAGTATTTCCGAAGCTGTTCATATTCCTTTCCAAATTCCAGTTGCAGTGGTGCTTGTGTTACTAGGTCAGCTTTGTCTTTAAATAGCCTTCTGTATATTCTAGTTAACTTTATTTCTGGAGAGCTGCAATTGCCTGTGACCTCTTCTGTGTCTTACCATAGCCAGCTTTTTGGGAGTACTCTCTTGTAGAACAGACTCATTTCTGCAGCTCTTCTCGTTTTGAATTAATTTGAAGGAAATTACTAAATGAGATCTTGAGAACAGTTTGTAGGAAGGCTCAAATAGTTTTGCTGTTATCAGAAGATTTACTTCTCTCATGGCTACATTATGGGCCTTCAACCTGTCATGTTATCAAGTAGTATGCAAGTATTTTTATTAGTTCCTAGATGTTTTTGCATCATGTACTTATTTAAAAAAAAAGTCTTTTTTTTCCCTTTTTTTCTTTTTTTTGTCACAGGCACAAATTTGGAAAAACATTAAATAATGGAAAGATTACAGTAATACCTTTCTGTACTACTTTGCTGTATTACCTTTTAACTAATTATTTGGGTTTTATGTTTCTTTATAACCAGTTATGTTCTCCAGATTTACAAGTTTTCTCTGTGGTATTATAGTGGTAGTGGTGCTCTCTGTGGTATTTTGTAGAACTTTTTCTGGATCCTGTGTAAGAAAGCAACAAAAAATAGAGCCAAATGTAACTAAAAATATGGGTTTGCTTATGTTGCCTATGTGGTGTAATGACTTATATTTTTCTGTCTGTGACCTCTAAATTTGCTCAAAACCTCTATATGCTTGGATATGGGAATAACAGTTGACAAGCCAGTTTTCTTACATGCTGTATTTAAATGAAAGTACTACAGGTGCTCTGTTGCCCTGTGTGTACGCACCCATGACTTGACCTGGCATGGATGAGTGCTTGTGTTTGATCAAATCCTCAGATTTAGAAATCAACCTTTATGCCTTTTGCTTGCATTTTTATATGGTAGTTTATACTTCCATATCCTTTTTTTGTTCCCATTGATGACTGTCATTTTGCCTCTTATATCATCCAGTGTTAGGTTTTGTTCATGATGATTTGTAAAGATAGAAGATGGTATCTGATCTCCCATTACACATTTTGGAACAGTGCTCTTGCATCCTCAGCGAATTTGCAGATGACTCCAAGCTGAGTGGTGCAGCTGACACACCTAAAGGGTGGGATGCCATCCAGAGGGACCTAGACAAGCTCAAGAAGTGGGCTTATGGGAATCTCATGAGGTTTGACAAGAGCAAGTACAAGGTGCTGCGCCTGGGTCAGGGCAATCCCTGGTATCAATGCAGGCTGGGAATGAACAGATCAAGAACAGTCCTGCTGAGAATGCCTTGGGGCTGCTGGTGAAGGAAAGCCTGGACATGACCCAACAATGTGAGCTGAGAAAGCTTGGGCTGCATCAAAAAGGAGCGTGTTCAGCAGGTCAAAGGAGTTGATTCTGCCCCTCAGCTCTGCTCTGCTGAGACTCCATCAAGAGTGCTGCTTCCAGCTCCTGGGTCCCCAGCAGAAGAAGGACATGGACCTATTGGAACAAGTCCAGAGGAGAGCTACCATGATGATTAGTGGGATGGAGCACCTCTCCGTGAGGAAAGGCTGAGAGAATTGAGGCTGTTCAGCCTGAAAAAGAGAAGGGTGATGTAATTGTGCCCTTCTAGAACTTGAAGGGAGCCTAGCAGAAAGATGAACAAAGACTATTAACAAGCGCATGTAGTGACAGGACAAGGGGGAATGGATTCAAAATGAAAGAGAGTAGGCTTAGATTAGATATTAGGAAGAAATTCTTTATTGTGAGGGTGATGAAGCACTGGAACAGGTTGGCCAGGGAAGTTGTGAATATCCCATCCCTGGAAGCATTCAAGGCCAGGTTGGATAGAGAGCTCTGAGAAACCTGGTCGAGGGGAAGGTGTCCCTGCCCATGGCAGGGGGGTTGGACCTAGATGTTCTTTAAGGTCCGTTTCAACCCAAGACGTTCTATGATTATATGATTCTTTCTTTACTCTCTACTAAGGGCCTTTATAAAGCTCTGGATGGCTGCTTTGCTTTGCAATTTTTGGCTCTGTTTGATTTATGATGATATTACTTTCTCTCACTGCATGTCTTGGTGTTGAACTATAGCTGCTGTTATGGAGCTGGTGAGGCAAAGAAAGAGAGGAGATGAGCACTTGGGAGTGTGGAAAGGTAGTAAAGGTGCAGTTTCCAAAAATATCTGTCAGGATTTGATATCACTCTTTTAAGACATTGATATAGCAGAATGAGTTTTTAAAGTGCATTGATAATGTCTGAGCAGTGAAACATCTGCAAATGGATGTAAACACGTGCTGTCTGAAAGTAAAGCAGTTTTGCCAAAAGAGGGAGGAAAAATCCATGTGTCTCATTTTTTTTCTTGGTCTTCTTTTCCTCTCAGGAATAACTAAATGATCAGACTGCATCTGTCTATGCCTTGGGTGATTGCAGATCAAATTTTTGAACAGACTGCATCGATTGTATCAGTGTTTTTTCAAAACTGTTGTTACCTACAACATATGGGCAAGCTGATGCCAGTGTCATGTAACTGCTGTAGGCTAAACATTGGTGATGCCAGATCAGGAGAAAAGTGTAAATTTGTTCATGCAAATACTCAATACTGTGTAAAATGACTTCTTATTTACTTTTATTCTATTTCATCTAGTAACTGTAAAAAAACCCCAACAATGTAAGAGTTGTTTGTTATAATTATAGCTACTCTTAAAAAAAATTGAAGAATGTTCAAGAACTTCATGTTGAAGAACCTAATTTCATTTAATAAAATGAATGTAGTGTATTTGTAATTCTTAGGGTTCTAGGCTGAGTGCAAAACCTTGAATTAGTTGAGCAGGCAGCTTTCCTTTTTATGGAGGACATTGAAGACCTTTGTCAAACCACCATTTCTCAAAGCACGTTCCTACAAAATGACAGTAAATATTAAATACCAGCATTTTGCACTTTCAAGTTTGTGTTCCAGAAGGTGAATGGGAAGTGTAAAATTTGAAGATACACAAAAGTCCATTCAGGAGACAATGCCTTTTCTGCTTAAAAAAATAATAATATAAAATATTTTCATAGACAAGGAAAGAAAGAAACAATTTTTGTTCTCATTCTGGAATAGCAAGTTTTGTATTCATCTTGAGAGACAGTAGCTATCCAGTGTATGGTTATCGTTAAATGATAACTGTACAGAAAATACTGAAATTACAAGTGCTTATTCATTGACCACAAAAAACAGTGAAAGGTTGTGGGGCTGGTAATCATCTGTATGTTCTGTACACCATTTCAGCAATCAAATGTCAGATGAAAGTACGAAGTAAATTTGAGCTTAAGCATTGGTACTATTTGAAAGACTCTGAAGAGGTATGTGACTTTTTCTAAAGCAGAATCAATAAAAATATATAAATATAAAAGGCTACATAAACATTTGTACAGCAAGTGCTTGGTATCTTGGAGTTGTGCAGAGAAAAATAAGGAGGAAAGCTGTGGTTCACTTAATTTGCTGAGACTGTGATGCCTTTGGGAAATAAGAGGTAGGGAGAACAGTACAGTTCATGATCTTTCCTGATCCTATCGTTGCTGTGGCGGAAATACTCAGATGGGTTGTACTGCCAGAGCTGGTCTTCTGAAGAGTTTGTTTTGCTGAGAAGAAGGTGATATTTGCTTCTGCTGTAAGGAAGATGCCTCCTTTTACACCCATGCCTTTGTGTTTGTGCTGCAGCTGACTTGCTCCAATTATTCTATTCTAAGTGTCTTTTTTTTAGTTATTGTGGTGATGCTTTTTCTGTTGTCAGTAGCTCAAAGCATCCCCAGTGTATATGATATATGGTTTTGCCTATTTTATGCACATAGTGATAGGAGTAAAAGAAAAAAAGAAATCAAAACTGGAGGAGGAGGAGTTACTTTGTACTGGAACACAAGAAACATTACAAAACTGTCTGGAAGTCCCCTGGCATGTATAGATTTGGACAGCTTGAAATACTTCTTTTTAATGAGAATGTTGTGCATGGCCTTGTTACAGGGAACAGTCTTACGAAATGACTTCTGGATGCTCAGTTGAGTTATGTTATTTATGGTACCTAATACAGATTATAAATTTAGTGCTGCTTGGCTTCTCTGTATTCAGTTAGAGTAGACCCAGTACAGTATTGCTGTGCTTTGAGCATATGCTAAAGCAATAATGTTTTTTTCCTTTGGTCTAATGCAACTTCTGTCAACTTGATCTAAAACTAGAAAAGTACTTTGTTGTTGTGTGGTGCATGATGCTTCATAAACTTTGTAGTTTGTTCTCATTTTACTATTGCATCTTTTTTAATTGGTGGAATGTGTTCAATGGGCAGCTGAGAGAACAAACATTTTTAAAGAATGCACTTTCAAAACTTTGTCCAGGGGTTTTTCCAAAAAGAAGAATACGGTTTTTTTCAAGACAAAGAGAAGTGGCAAATAAATATTATGTTAAGATAACTTTCTAATGTCAACACTCTTGATACATTGCTGTAAAAGTTAATGTGTTTGACTACAAGCTGTCTATCTGATGAGCTTGTACAGCTACTGCATGCTGTTGATAGGTCTGCAAACTATCTCAAGCCTTTGAAATTCCTTTAATTGATTGATACTTCAATGCTGTTTTTTTAAGAAGAACTGGAAAAATATTATCCTTTTTGAAAAATGGCTTGAGAACTTAAATGTTACTTTGTATCATTTAAGTGTGTATAGCATGTCCTCTTAAAAGCCAGTAAGTGACTTAGCCTGTTTTCAAATGACATTTTTTTATTATAGTTTCAGACATTTGCTGATTGTGTGATTCTGCACAAAAATGATTTTTCAGAGGGTTTTCACCATGACTAAAAGGGCACTAGATCATCAGTAGTCTGAGGCTTTGTGAATTTGTGCAGAGTTTATTTAATTTTGAATCTAGGTTTGTTCTTCTGTTAGAACTTTTGTTGTAGGGGTGAGTGTGTGTGGAGGCAGCACAATTTGTTATTAACAGTCTCTAATGCTTTTCTTCAATAGAAACATGCAAGTTAGTTATCTAAAGAATAGTGTAAAGCACTTGGTGAAAACTGCGTTTCACTTTGTTACTGTTGATGGAAGTCAAATCACATTCTTGTGCTACACACACACAGAGTCACTAATTGATGCTGGAAGCCTGTGGCACTATTAAGTGTAACAATAGGGTTTTCCTGCAAGCACAGAAGAGAAAGTTTCCTCCAGCAGAAGGCACGTAAACTTTTGGGATTAAAAGGCAAGACAGTTGTGTTGGGAGCTGTCGTTTCTGAGTAATGACTTCACTAAATTATAAGCACATTTGCACGTTCAGGGTCTGTTTAGCTGTGCTTTTACTCCGCCAGAATTGCTTACTGTTTTGATTCTGACTGCAACTTGCTTCCTCTTCAAGTGCTTCTGACAATTCTTTTCCCTACCCCATTTTGTTTTTATTCCCCCATTCTCCACCTCCATGTTTCTGAGGGCATGCCTACCTTTCAAATCCATGCAGAAAAAACAAAACTTAATTCAAATTCACCACAGTGGTGTGAAGCTTAGCACAGAAAAACCTCTAAAGATTGGATTTGGCTTGTCAGGAATATCTGTGTATCTGTCTTCCTTATATACATACATAAAACTACATCATCCGTATCTTAATTTTAGGCTGTGTGGGATATGTACAATATTTTTCAGCTTAGATGTCCCTGAATTTGGAGCCTGCTGAAATTTAATTGCCTGCCTGGCTGACTGTGTTTTCTAGGTGCATCTTGAAAGATGGGAATATTTTAATTTGCATGGTGCAGTTTCTTTTTAGGCTTGGGGTGCACTCCTGCTGCAGCAGCCTGGCTGGTAAGAGTGCTGGGAAGAGAGAACTAGGAGGCATCTTGGCGACGTGAACAAGTTGTTTGAGAAGTAGAGGGGTATTACTCTTCCAGAGCAGAACTGTCCTCTCTCAGCAGCAGGGTATCACATGGAGTAGCCAGATCCCATTGGTGGATGTGCTACTTAGCCAGTGCAGTACTATTGCCTTAATACACTTTCTCAAGAGGAACTTAAGTTACGCTGTTATAAACTGAAGGTGCTGGTGAAATATCTAAATGTTTCTAATGTAATTTAACTGATAATAGTGCTAATTTGGATTATTGTGTGGTATAGCTTAACGTAATTGGTGTCATCACAAGAAAAAAAAGTACATCAGAGAGGAAAACTTTGACATGGATCATTGTAGTTTTAGTATCTGATAAGAGTAGGAAGTGGCTTCCTCCTTTTTTTCCCCTGCTTTGTGAATTCCCTACTGCTCATGACACTGGGACCTGTCCTTCTCTTGTTGAGGTACAGTTGCGCAAACCAGTACTGAAGACATTGGGTTTCCTTACCCTTGCCTACTCTTGTTTCCTTTGTTCTTTTGGTCACTCAGGAATGAGCTCAAAGTAGTGGGTACCTGCAGATTGGATTGGAGTGTGATATATATTAAATCTATGCTAAACTCATTCTCCTAATAAAATGTACTCCCATGTTGATTGATGGGTAATACAGCCTTTTACACTATGCTTCTTCTATGTCCTCCTTGAAAGCTTGAGGTATGACTAAAATACAAGTCAGTATGTACAGATAGGCAGATATGTACATGTTTTCCCACAGGTGTTTTTAAAGTATTGCTGGATGTACAGTAAATGACAGATCCACAGTCTGAGAAATAAATGTTAGAATACAAAGCCAGTTCCACTGTTTAGTGGTTTCTGTCATTACAGTTCAGGTTTGTCTTATGTCCAGAAGCTGAAGTGTATGGGAGGTGGTAAACTATTATATTTCTCATCTGTTCACCTTTTGGTATTTTTTCTTTCTTTCATTTTTTTTTAAGATAGTGGTCTTCTGAATTCAAAGAAAGGGGAAAAAAATACACCTTGACCCTTGCTTCTAATGTTCTCATGTAACCAATGGACTGCTGAAACAATAGCAGTCACATCTGATACAACAACATCTTATTTATAGATGGAAGCAGCTGCATCCTCTGCCTTTACATGCAAGGAGACCTATTGTTTTCAAGTCGCCAGGTTAATGAGACTGTGGGAAAATGAAGGCCTACTATAAAAGCATTAATAGAGCTAATTATTTAACACAAAAGGGGAGGGAAGATGTGGCTTGTGTGACTTGCTGTTAAACTTGAGTTAGATGTGGTGTACACATAGAAGTTATCAATGCTGACAACAGAAGCTATAGGAAAGCATTGAGTTTACTTGTGGATTCTTATATTGTAATTAACATTTAACTCATTAAAAATACCAATTTCCCCAGGCCTGAAATTGCTGAGGACTGACAGTAAATAAGTTCCAATAAGTTCCGTTTGTTGTCCCTGTCCTGTTTATACTCCTTTGCCACCACTGAACCCTTTTCTACTCTCACACTTCCCCAGGGGGCTTACCTGCCAGGGGTGTCCTGGTGCACCCTGTCATTTATCAGCTCTGTACAATCCTCACCGAGTCACTGGGGCAGGGAATTGCCAAAGACACAGTGGGGAGTGGGTGGCACTGTCTGGTGGTTCAGTTTTCAGCTAGGAAATGCTCCTCTGGGATCTGTGACGAGCTTGCTGACCTCTGAATCTGTATTTTGGGAGCTTGAATACATTGTTAATCCCTCTGTTGTCATCCTTGTTTTTCCCTATTGTTGGATGCTCTAGGTGGAAGGAATGATTTCCATCTTCATGGTAGAGCTCTCCCAGGCTGAGGAAAGTGTCTGAGCTTCATTATAGGTCCCTGGAAGTCTGTGGATGAGCAGCCCGGGCCTCTTTGCCTGTCCTGTTTCAGTCAGGTGTTAAGTGATGTCAGTTTAAAGACTACAGCCTGTAAATATACAGTTCAGTCCAGCATATTCTTCCCTCATGTAGAACATGCTTTTAGGAGCTATAAGATGTTTTCCATATAGTTCATGCTGTATTAATAATAAAAAATACAAATTGCAAAATATAAAATACAGGATGATAGTAGTATTAAGAATGAGAAATTTTTTCTTTAGTGCAAACACAAGTGACAACAGTGCTAGGTCAGTTTAAAGTATTTTGTGTGGAATATTCTTTTTTTAAAGCACATACCTTTAAAATTTGTGCAAGTGGCAGCCTGACTAAATAATCAAGTGTGTGTTAAGGTCAACCAACATAGAAGAACTCTGGTGTCTGCTGTAGTATACTTGTAACTTGCAGTGAGTCCGTCTTTTGAAAGCTATCTGGTTCAGGTGTAGGTGATAAGATTTGCTGAATTCTTTGGTAAACTGAATGAATGTTTGTTTTTTACCAATCTGCAAGAAAAACAACAAGAACTTCAGTAGTCCCTGAAATTTCCAGTTTGAATTGTCTTGTTCCAGGTTTTGGATTATTGAATTTCACTCTACCACCCTCTGTTGAACTGGGATTTGGAAGCCTGACATGTGATGCCCGCTTACAGGCAATCAGCCACTCTGGGCACCTCAGAGCCTTCTCTTGGTTCAGCTAACTTGATCTGATCAGCTTTTTTTTTTATTTCAGCTTAGTATGTTTGTGTTCTAGATCTGACATTGGTTGGTTTTCTTTCCTTATAAAGTGGTTATAGATTTTTAAAATAATATCAATTAAATTTTGGCTTTAGTATACTGATTGGTTATGCTGTTTTGTACTGATGGTTATGCTGTTTATGTACTGATTAGTTGTATTGTCCTGAGATAGAGGGTTTTTTGTGAGGAAGGGATGAGAGTTGGGTAAGGCTTTTTTTTAACTTAGGCATCCATTCCTGAACTTTAAAGGTGATTGAAAACAAAGGACTTGTTTTACTGATGAGGTTGTTACTTGGCTTATATTGTAATGTGCTTATAGTAATTTTTGCTCTTGATTTAAATCATCTAGAAAGATTTGTTTGTTAAATGACACTTTTAAAATAAAAGTCAGCAAGGTAATATCTCTTTCCTCTGGAACATATTTTTATAAGTAGTTATTATTAGGGAGATGTTTTGCAGTGTTTAGGTCTCTTCACCCTTCTTGTTGAAAATCTAGCTTCAGTAATCTTTTAGTATTAGACTGCTTTGTTGCACAGATTCTTTGGTAAATAGATTAATCTTTGGGTCTTGTGACTGTATTAATCTTGCTCTGCTGCTTAGGTTTGTTGAGGGATTTCTAGTAATTAGGACATCTTTGTGCTTGGTCTCAAAACAGTTACTGTTTATTTCTGGGATTCTAATGGTGAAGTAGGAAACAACAGAGACAAGCAGATGTATTAGCAGCAAGAGGTTATTCAGTTACTTTTGCTTTTCATGTTGCGTAAAAAGCTTACTATAAATATTTAAGTAGTTTTTGCAAGATACTGAACTGAAACAGAACCTTCTAATACCATATTAGCTGTGGGATTTAGGGTTGGTAACTACATGTAGGAGACGTTAAAAGAATAAAATCAGACTTCTTTTAAAGAGTGCAGGCACTTCATTGTGTCTTCTGATACTTCACTGTGAGTGCTTGTAAACTGTGAACTGCAGCAAGGCTAAATCAAGAATAACAGTGTCAAAATGTATTTCTACAGTAATGTGATTCTTGTTGAATGGTGCCTAGGACTTCAGACAATCACATGGTCCCTTCTTGATGGAAGTTTGTGCTTATTAAAAGAGCTTCTTTGATTTGCCTCATGCCTTTCATTAATAAAACATTCTGGAGAAAAATGTTGACACCAGGGGCAGTGAAACACTTCTTGTGAAGAAATCTTGCCTATGTTTTGTTGCAAGACTATTTCAGTATTGCTTCCAAATTATTTAATTTGCTTCAGATAGTTTTAGGGTGCTTTTTAGTATTAAGTGAACAAAGAATGCAAGAAAAATTTCACATGATGCTGCCTGGTCAGGATATTTGTGTTCTTTGTGTAAATGGTCTACCGATAACCCTTTTTCCATATGTGATGCCTGTTGTTGTTTTCAGTAAAGCATATACTCAACAACAAAGCACTTTCTGAGAGTAAAGCTGGACATATGTGAGCCATCTCAGCATTGTGTGAGTGCATTCTGAGACTTTCCTCTGCTGGCTCGAGGTCAGAAATAAACCTTACTCTCGGTAATAGTTGCATTAAGGACTCAAACAGCAGGCTGTTAAAGTGAATGGAATTAAATGAACCAGAAGGGCAATGAGAGCTTTTTTTTGTTATTTTAATTTGCTTAAGAGAATAAGATTACAGCCAGAAAATTGTCTTGTCAGACAGCCAGATACTACTTCTTGGTCTTCCATTGCCAAATGCTCCAGTTCCCCCCTCCCTGAGCCCTCTGCCAGCTTGCCATGAGAGCCAACAGTGAAAGCCTGGGCTAGTCCTTTTGTTGTTTCATGGACAGAATGTCACCCATCAGAGGTCTAAGCATTGCTTTTTTTACAAGATCTGAGAATTTGGGTAAGCTTTGTTTATTTAAAAACCTAGCAGAGCTCCATTTTTCTTGAGGTCACCTTTTGTTTGTAACATACAAAAGTATATTTATAACTTGAAGGTGAGGAGGACGCTCTGATTTGCCAACATAAAATTCACTCTTACTAAACTAAGCGAAACTTGGTATTAAATATTAACTTTAATTTGGAAATTCTGGAAAAACTGATGTTTCAGGTCACTTGTGTTGGTATGAAGTATTTGACAGGGGTTTTTGTTTGTTTTTGTTGGTTTTGTTTTTAAATTTTAGGGAGTTTCTGTGATTGTAAGAATCTGTGTAAATATCTGTGTTTTCAAATGTTTGATGTGCCCTCCTTGTGCTTCCTAGCCCTTAATCTTGTTACTTCCAGTTTATTTGCATTTCTTCATTATTTCTCTCTGTTGTAAAACTTCCATGCTGTCAGGGAAGATTAAAACTAGCCACTGGGCTCATAAGTGATGAAAATTGAGATATATTCAGGTTGTGTACAACGGCCTTCTTTGATCAAAAGAATAAATCTATTGCAATAAAAGGTGGGGTCCTTGATTCACTTGTTTGATGTGTATCTTAGAAAAACTAGTCTGTTAGTAACATTAGCTATTACTATCTCTTTTCTCTGAATTATATTCTGACTTTTTTAGATCAGGTTTCCAAGTTTCATCAGTTCCTGTAAAGCTGTTAGCATAGCACTGAGGGTTTTTTATGCCAACATCTAAAATTAAGCTTAAACTCAGGTTTTCTTTGCTGATAAACTTTTGTAATGCCAATCAAATTTCTTCTGTAATTTTTTTGAAAATCCTCTGAAATCAGACCTTCTACAACTCTACTAGTTTTTTACTGTGACTTGTGCTTTTTCCTTTGGTTGTGTCTCTGGATCAGTGTTGAATGCTGTATTTGTTTCTCTGCCCCTGACCCTTGAGAATTCTAAATCACTTGTAGCAAAAATAAGAGCAGTTTGCCTTAAGTTCCCACAGTTACCAAGTGAGGCCATACCAGTGCCACAAGGTGATCAGCTATTGCCAAAGTCTATAGATCTGTTATATAACATTGCTGCTTAGAATATCCTTTATTCCATTTTTTAAAATATATAAAAATAATGTCATTAATTCCCAAAGTACTTTGAAGGAACTCCAGAAAACTTAATTCCAGAAAGCACAGAACAAAGTTAACCTGTAGATTTTCTTGCAGTAGCCTGAGCCTAACATTGTGCTGTCACCTCCCTGCACCCTCACTCTTGAGGCCATTCCCCCAAATGCCAAAGGAACACCTTTCCTGACACCCCTGCCCATCCCCCATGATACAGTTAAGGATATGTTATTGACCCTAAACTGTTTGGAATTATCAGCTGGTTCACTACTAAAGGGCAAATGGTCTTTTCATATATTCTGTGGCTAACTGTGCTCCAAATGTGTTCTCTGTGTGACTGTAACCTTAACCTAGTAAATAGCTAATCTCAATTAGCCACCCTCTTACTTCTTAGTACCTTCTGTAAGTTCACAGTGCAAGTTAATAATTTCAGAGAGTATGTGTTCTTGCATTAAAGCTTGAGCATAGAGTCTTTTCACGTGCTGTTGGAAAGAAAATCAAGATATCCTTGAAAGGAAACTGCTCTGTAATTTCAGGTTATTTGGGTAGAAATCTATGACTTCATGATATTCTAAAATGAAAAAGTAGTCTTTCAGTGCTTAAACCCCTGCCCTAAACCAGAACCATCAAAACACAAACCAAGGCATTTGGTGTTCTTGACTTTTAAATTACCTTGTAAGTCTTAAAAGGAAGAAGCACAAAGGAAAATTGGAAGTGTGAGTCACTGGCAAAAAAAGTGCAGAACTTGACCCCTGGGTGAGACAACTATGCAGAGCCACCTAAATCATGACTGTAACATTGGGGAATCTCCTCTGGCAAAACTTGCTGTGGAAACTTGAGGAGCAACTGTCTCTGTCTGTCAGCGTGGTCTTTGATCTGTAGAGTACCCACTCGAGCAGAGCTGGCAGAAGGCAGCACATAGTACATGTGCTGCGTCAGTACATAGCTTGCAATTGTAAAACAGTCTCTGGGAGGTTGCAAATAGGTCTTCCCAATCCTCTGGGGCAGAATTTCAATTTAGCAGGACACTTGTGAGTGCAGGTTAACCCAAACTGCACACAAGGCAAGTTTTGTGCCAGCACATGTACTAAATTTAAGTGACCAAGTAGTATTTGGCCCAAGTGGAGGCCAATTGCAGATAGCTGAAATCTCTTTCTTGTGACAGTGATCCACAGCCAAATCTTGCCTTATTTTTAGTCTGTTCACTTGAGGGAGGATAAATATAAAGCATAAGCACTGCAGTCTTGCTGTTCTGCATTGAAAGTACAGAAGTGAAGGAAGCTGCAGGGTCTTCTATTTGAGAGCAGACTTAAAGTATTTACAAAATTTTCAAGAAGATTATTGCATTGCTGATTGTTTTCATGTACACAGCCAGCTTATGCGCTTGTTCTAGAGTGCTTGGCTGCTTCTTGTACCTTCACAAGTGCCAAAAAGCTTTAGTTAAAAGTACAGCTGGAAACTATGTAGAACTTCTACCAGATTTTGCAGGATTTGGCTCTCAGTTAACTGTGTGGGGTCTTGGAGCTACTGCTGCATTCATTCAGACTTTTTCTAGTATCTGAGATTGCCAAGAGAGGTGACAAGTTCTTTCCTCCCCTGGTAGGATTTTTTAAGGCTGTTTTTCCTCTAGCAGCTGCATTGAGACCTCTAATTCATTTCTGTGCTGACTGACAACCCTGTATCTCCCTGTTGAAACTAAATGCTAGTGTTAGTGAAACTATAGAAGGGAATACAGCAGAAATGGAACAAATTAATTTCTTTGAATGAAGGAGGAGGAAAAAGCAAATGATAAATTTATTTGCCAGTCTAAAGCAATTGGTAGGTTCATGAAGGAGCAAAAAACCTCAGATGTTTCTGAAAAAGTTTTGAAAGGGTTTAAAAATGCTGGGTGGAGGGGCTAATGTGACAAGATAGAACCTTATTTTGGCAGAAATCCTCAGCTGTAATGCTGGTCTTGTATGTAGAAACTGTGACTTTATAATGTGAAAACACTAGTTGTACCATGTTGTGGATGAAAATTTTACAGTCTCTGACTACTGTTTCTTGAACTAGACCATTTGCCTGAGACTACTGACCACTTGTAGATTAAATAGATAAAACCTGATGGACAAGCCACTCCTTAATGTGTTAGACACTAGAAATAATAATCATGATCTGTGTTAAGTGTAACTGAGAATGTTCTAACAGGAAAGTGTCTCAACCCTTACAGGCTTCCCTGTTGGTTGTTATCTGGATTGCACATCCTGTGATGATCTTTCAAAGAGAGGTCAGGTCCTGCAGGGTGTTTTAGTTGAGAGGCAACAGGCACACTCTGAGGAAGGCTTGTGATGATGCAGTGATGGTGTAAATAACTACTGGGCTTTATTTCTAGACCTGGAGACAGTGAAGAGGTTGCAGAGACACCTTGGATTCCCACAGAGCTAGTTTTGATCCAGTTCTGTTGATCCTGAGACAATTTCCCTGTGGATCTGCCTTCTGCACCTCACTCTCCAAGGTTTCTGTGGTTTATTTTGCCAGCAGAGAAGTGCTGTGTAAATTGTAGTGGAGGCTGTTGAGGGTATTGCCCAACTCCTGATTTAATGAGCCCTTTCTAGTGGGGCTGGAGAGCAGAAACAGTAATTAGCTCTATTGGTATCAGCAGCCAGCCAGTAGAGGCCAAAGCTAATAACAAGCCTGCCTGGATCTTGGTTCCTTGTGCTGAACACCACAGGTGTGGTGTCCTGGTGCCTCACCGTCTCAGCCCTCTGCAGCTCGGCAGCCAGTTTACCTCAGTCACCATTACCAGCTGTTCTGGGAATCCTCTGCTTTTAGTCATACTGTTGCCTAAAGCTCAGGAGCGCTGGTGAACATAGTGCATCCACATGTCCCATCAGATGCTACTGGAGTAAGGCTCCTGGCTACCACCTGGCTGGTTTCTGGAGGAAGTGGTGGTGCTTCTGTGAGGATCTCTCTTTTTTTTTTTTTTTGTCATCCAGCATCACCATAAGCCATTGTATATCTTTAGGAAATGTTCACTGCTGTTTGAAATCACATTTGTCACTCCTATGTTCTTGTGTTAGAGTAGGGAAAAGAAGTGGAAAGGTGTCTCTTCCATGTTTTAGGACATTTGAGGATTGTGCAAGCAGCTGATTAACATTGGTCATGTTTGTTAGTACGGTTTTAGGAATGCTTAGATACTGATGTGCTCAAACCTGCTTAGAGTTGGGTTTATAATTGTGAGAGCTTCTGTGAACACTGAAGGTGGCACTCTGATGGCAGAGATTGCACCTATTGTCCATATGAGTGCTTTTGAGAAGGGTGTGATATTTACCTGAGCTCTGTTTGTAGTTGTTTTTAATTTTAAGAGTGAGTTGTCAGACTCAGCAGTAAGTCACTAACTCAAAAGATAAGCAGTAATCTCTGGTGAGGAATGTGCGTACTTTTAATGTCTGAATCTGGAGACAATGCATGATTTCAAGCTGCTGTGAAGGTATGCATTTGGTGTTCAAGAACAAATGTTGGCTCATGAGTTGATAAGCACTCTCCTGTTAAGGTTTGGTAAATCGACGGCTGTCATATGTTCAGTCTAAATTAGTTTGCAAATCAAACGGTGTTTTTCCATAATTAGAATAGTTTTAAAAATTCATGATTTTAAAATCATGCTTAAGATCTAGACAAAAGTACTCTCTTGTGAAACCAGGGGTATGTATTTGATTACACACGAGGAATGCATTGTTGTATCTCTAACTCTTTTTTAACTTACACTGAGCAAAGCATGTGACATATGGTCTTACTCTGGAAAGACTATGGAAAAACCTGTTTCCCTTTAATATGGGTTGGATTAGGATTCTGAGAGACTGCCTGCTGTTGTCCTGTGGACAGGGTTTTCATATGCTGGTGTGTTTGGTTTCTCAGTCCCACAACATTTGCTGTTGGTCCTTTGGCGACTGCACCACCTGCTAACTTGTAAATTTCTCTTTTTGCTGGGGCCAGTAGTAGGGAGAAACCAGGGTAGCAAATGGAGGAACATTCTTGAAAAACAGTAAAAGAAAAAAACAAACCAAATCAGTTGTGACATGACAGCCAGATATCTCACTAGTAGTTATTAGAAATTAAACTCTAGTTCAGAGGACAGTTTGTAGGCCAGCTATGAGCAGTACTGCTATTGTGATGACCTGTGTACTTAACTAGCCAGCCCCTGGTCACAGAGAAATATCTCTGTCTCTTTATGATTGTTGGTGAAGTTACCGAACAAAAAATACAGAGCCAGCCAAGTCAGGGAATGGAGACAGCATCAGATCAGCTTTATTCACAGCTTCTAGCCTCGACTTGCCACACTCGTATGTGTGATACTGAGTGAAAATCATGTCTATATGACCAATTATGTAACCTGTGGTACAAATGCAGTGTCTTAAGGCATGCAGTTGGCAATTTGACAAACAATATAAGTGTTGGGTCTTGGTGTTGAACTGTGTCTGATGCATGGAAGTGGGTTTAGATCTGGTGGATGCCTTCAATAGGTGTGATGAGATAAAAAGGATTTCAAAGTGCTGAGAAAGAGCTATCTAGAGCTGCTAATGGAGAATATTAGAGAAAGGTGTTTCCAGATTCATTCATGTGGTTTAACAGCACAGCCAAACCAGTTGAATGGCTTGTTTCCCCCAGAAGGGATTTTTCATGGGCTAGCAGCATGTTCCAGTGAAGTTTCATTGTGTGACTTCTCTTGTATGTGCTCTTCCCCTTGGTTTTCCCTTGTGGGTGCAGTACCAGGTAAGACTGAATCAAGACACTCAAGTCTTTTCATGTAACGTCAGTGGACTGTTACTTAAATTGAAGCTGCTCTGTGTCACTTCATCTTAATAGGCAGATGCAGAGCAGATGGGCTGAACCCAGCTCATCCCTGCTTTGCTGCTCAGCCAGAGTGGTCCCACGTGCCCTTTGTTATGTGGGCTGGCTCTGGGTGTATACATGACTTTTGCTTATTGGACTACCATTAAAGAGTCAGAGCATTAGCCTGAGCCAGAGAAGGCAGTCTCTGTTTCAGGAAATACCTGAGTCAATTAATAATTTGAGCTTGGAGATTATTCTGTGGAAAGTACTTTAGTATTTTTCTGTTTGCCTCCTTTGCGCAGAGGAGTAATCCCAGCTCTGGGAGGATGTGACCAGCAGCAGCAGCTTTTGAGATCAATTTTTGGGTGAGGAATGATTTGACATGCAGATATGTTCTTCAGTATGATCATTTGCCTGATAGTCTGGTAGTAATTTTCATGCAATCTACTGTTGATGCTTCAAGTTAGATTTATATCTGTTGGAAGCAATGCTCTGAAACATACTGGAAATTCAGCTGCTCAAAAGAAAAAAAAAAAGAACATGACTCTGCTATCTTTTGTGCTTAACTGTTGGATAAACCTTTGAAATTAGTTGTGGTACAGTATTTTATCTCCCTCATGATTTTATTGTATCTGCCTTTTTTTTTTTCTTTTAATTAATAAAGAACCTGAGAAATGTCATTGCTCCTAAAACATCCCAAAACTGTTGGAAGCAAAAAGAAATGGTGCAGTTTTACTTCAGCAAATATGGACTCTTGCCTTGGTGGTTGAAAAGGCGAACTTTATTTTTGTTTTGTTTTGTGTTTTTGCTTTGGTTGGTTGTAAGCCAGCAATATAAAATGATTGTAAGCCAGCCACAGAAAACAAGTCACTGTATTCTCTGTTGATTATAGTACTACTGAGATATTTCTGTAGTAAGTTCTGGCAGAGCACAGTTTCCAGCGCGTGCTGGCTCCTTTTGTTTCTGGATGCAAGTTGTCATGGTAATAAGCCAGGAGCTGCCATGTGGAGCTCTTCATGGGCTCAACCCTGGCTCAGTGGTGACTGTTTGTGACAAGTAACCTCTGGAAAAGTGGTCAGGGCCTCTCCTGGCATCAGGGGCTTCTAGAAACCCCCAGTTTGCAAAGTGGAGGTGGCCCTGGTGCTCTGTGTGGTTCTGGAAATGAGTGTATTGCTGTCTGGGTTGGGATTGAATTGTGCCTCAGAAGTGATTTTTTTTTTTTTTTGACCAGAAAGTGGAATTTGTGTTTCTTGGTAGTTTGGGGGTTTATTTGGTTTTGGTTGGCAAGGGGCAAAAATGCAGAAAGCAGAGTGTTGAGCGTGATGACGTTCAGCACTTGGGACAGTGCTGAAACAAACCCCCATTTCATTGCGAGGCTGCTCCCTCCCAAGATCACAAGGAGGTCTGTTCCAAGGTCTTGTTTTAGAAGCAAGGTAAAATGCAATTTTGTCTGAAAAGTTAGATGAAATGTGAACATTTGGGACTGTCACAACTTCAGATGCAGACAGATGGTCACAGGT
This sequence comes from Sakesphorus luctuosus, assembly GCA_013396695.1. NCBI lineage: Eukaryota > Metazoa > Chordata > Aves > Passeriformes > Thamnophilidae > Sakesphorus > Sakesphorus luctuosus. The sequence continues at coordinate 546,281 of VWZD01003125.1, forward strand.
GATTTTGCAGAGGTGGTTTACTGGTGGCTTCATCAGCTCAGGAACATTGCTGCCTTATCCTATCACTGAATTTACAGTTTGTTTACAATGGTAAGCTTAAAATGTACACAGGAGCAGTTACTGCTTATCAGTTGCTGAAAGACACCTCTTTTATGTCACTTATTTCCTCATGATTTGGAATACCTGTTCCATTAAACACATCTGGTACACTATGAATACCGGTGTGCTATGAAGTGTACATTGTTGGGATTTTTTTAACTATTACAACATTTTTAATGAGGCATTTGAAGAAGGAATACATAGCTTTGGCTATGATGCTGAAGGACCAGGATCTAGGCTTTACAGAAATTAATTTTTTTTCAGAAGATTGCTCTTGACCGCTATAAGGAAAATTGTATGAAGGTTTCATCTAGGCCAAGTTTGTAGTCATGTGCTTCCTTCATGGCAAGTTGTTGACTGGCTTAGTTATGCCTGAATTGTCTGAATGATAGTCCTAATGCTTAAATTGATATAATGCATATTAACTGTGGCTGCTTTGAAACGTGTAGACTAATTAAACATTCTAAAAAACCCACCACCACCAGCAAAACTATCTGAGAATTGTCATATCTTAATCTTGTTCTCTCAGCTCTTGGGGAATCCTCTAAGCACAGCTAACTATTAATCCTATTTTTGGAAGGCAACCTTACCTGATATACTGTGGTCTCCTTTTCCTGACTGCCTTAGTTGATCTTCCTGATACTATTCTCTAGACTGAGGTCCTTTAAAATGCTTCTGCCATCACAACTTGGTGCCAAAGAGGAGTTACTTTTTGGGTGTTTACTCCAGGACATTTGTGTATCACTTCATTTTCCCCTGTTGTATTCTTTATTCCTATTTTTTAAAAACAAATTTTGTTATTTAAAGTACTCTATATTTGAATAAACTTACATAAAAGTGACCTCTGCTACTAGTAGTTGTTTAAAAATAAGCACCACTGTATTTAGTAGATGATATATTTGGTAGTGCAAGATTGATTTGTATTTGGTAGGATATTGGTCCTTATATAGCTAATGAAAAATATGGGACAATTAACCCCATCTCAAAACAATTTGAGGCTCTCCTTAGCATTAAAAATCAAGAAAAAAAAGAAAACCCTGTAGGAACTGGCATAACTCTCCAATAAAAGATGTGAATATTTGTGCAGTGAATGTGCAAATGAACAGATTTAATACAAACCTCCAACTGTTGGCTATAAATATTGCAAAGGTGTAAAAAGGCAATTACCTGTATTGTTAATGGTGAATAACTTAAGTGCCTTTCATAATTATGGACTGTACAGTCAGTAGGAGAGATGTTTTGTAGTGAAACCATTTTGTTTGCATTTGGACACGCAGCCAACGTTTGGATTTTTGACTACATAACGTCATCTTTTGTGTTAAGCATTTAATTGTCTGACTTTTGAGAGTCTGGAAAGCAGAAACAAAATGCATTGCACTACCCTGTAATTTCGTATGCTCGTTAGTTTGTTCGTGGACTTCTATGGCATGGCAGGCTTTAATTTCCTGTCTACCCTTTCCATATTCATCCCCATCTTATGGGATGATTATAATAATGAATGTCTTATTTTTTTTGCTTTATTCTGCTAAAAGCTTTATGACCAGGATAGGTTGAATTAATTGCACTAATCTTGAAACAGTGTTAAAACTCTGTTGGTGCGGGTGGGTCATTGAACCTTCTAACTCATTTTTGTCCACTTCCAATTAGGAAAAGTAATACTGAAAAGCAAAAATGAACATGTAATGAAATTTTCTTTTGAGGGAAGATCTTTAAAAAGAAAATAATTCACAGAAGAAATAAAGGACATTTGAAAGACAGGAAGGTTAATTTCAGGGCCCCATTGAAACATCTTATTTCTCTGCAACTATTGTACTGTGATCCTGTGGTGTTTCTTCAGTCGCTGACATTGAGGCAGTAATGCAGTTAAGTCTTTGGAGAAGTGCTTTTTTGTTCTGTACTGGGACAACTCCCAGTTAAGAGAAAGCAGGAAAATTGGATTTCTTGTTTTATTTTGTGTTTTTGGAGTTGCTCCTGATTAGCTCCATGTGCAGGTGCTTCAATTCCAGGTTAAAATTGCCTGTTCTTCCTATTTCTAATCCAATTTAAAAATTTCACCCATAACGCAGAACAAATGTCCCCTCCCTCCCCATGGTGGAGTTAAAAATAGCAATTTTTGTGTGTCATCAAGTCTTAACAAGATCAGTACATTATCCCTTTTCTACTGCCTAGAGGAAGTGAAGACTTGGGTTGAGTTGATGGCCTGTAAGCTGCCCTTTTGATGAAGGCCAATTCCCAAGCTTAGTCATGCCTGGTTGCTGTAGATGATGTTTTGTTGTGCATTTCCTGAGATAATGCATGTTAGTTGAGGACAAATGCATATAGGTTTAAGATGGTAACATTTTTCAGAACTTGAAATGTCACTAACACATTTGGCTGCAGTTCAGATAATTAATTTGGTATTTGATGGCTGTTAACAGACCTTTACATTCAGAAATTGTCTTTAAATCCCAGTCAGCTGTTTGGAGTATGAGTAAGAAGGTTTTTAGACACTTCTCAGTTTAAAATTGTCTAATAATTGTGTTGGAGAGCTGTGGTTTTGGGGTCAACCTAACTGTTGGCTGGAATGGGCAGTTATGAAAAGGTGGACTAGACTGGTGGCTGGGAAACTGGGGACAGCGGAGTTACTCTCCTACAGTCATTGTCTTCTTACCCATGTACCTGGCCTTGCTCCCCATCTGTCTCCAGTGCATCTCGTTCCTGCGTCCTATACCTCCACTACATTTCTCAGAATGCAAAAGAAAGTGCAGAAATTATAATGGCAGTATGGTGTGGTGGATGGTGCTTATTGGAGCAGCAATTCTGCTGAGCTGAATCCCCTGAGTCTGTGTGATGAACGTGGAGTGTCCATCCTTGCAGCTTCTCTGGGAGCTAATGGTGCTGCTCCTTTGGAAGGGAAGGGCTGTCCTATGCTGGATGGTGACTGGTTAGGTCTAGTTTGCTCTTGGCAGGAAAACAGAAGCCCCACAGGAGTGGACAAGGGCAAATAGAATTTGAAACGGTGCTTAAAAGTGATTGATGAAATGGTTAGTAACTTCTTCAGCTCTGCTGTGAGATCCTTGAAAAGGCTAATGTCACCTGATTCTGTTTGGTATAGGTTTTCTGTTTGAAGAATCAGCCTGCAGTATTAAAAATCTCAAGCTTGAGTAAATGAAGTGCTAATAGACTGATATACAAAACCGATAGACCAAGCTTTTCACTATTAATTATGCTTAGAAACTGAACATATTAAGCATTTAGATTTTTTCCTATATTCAGGAACTTCATTAGCCTTGATAGCTTACAGTTTCAAAATAGGCTCAAATAAAGGAAACAGTTGTTTCAGGTAAATTTTCAAAAGTGCCTTCATTTCTTAAAACATGGCCCATGGGATTTCATTAATGGAAATACCAATTTTTGGGCCATTAAATATATGTAATTTCACTTACTTAAATATTTAATTTCTTTCTGTGTAGCTGCCTATTCAACATCGAGTCAATAAGTTGTTTCCAATAACTTAGGCTTTAGGATTTTTTTAAGACACAGATCTCTGTGTACAATAGTAAGAATGGCTTGCAGAGATATATGGTTTTAGCTTACAGTGAAATTAAAAAGAACCATTTGTCTTAAACTGGTAGCATAATAAGTTGTGTTCTGGTAGGCTTCCTGTGTGGCAGCCTACCCTGTGCCCCCTGAACTTGAAGGTCCTGGTGCAAGAAAAAGAATGCAAAAAATTTGTAGCACATGACAAACACTTCATTTTAATCTCCTCAGCAAATTTGTCTTGATATGGCTCAGTGATAAGTGGATACATACTTTGGCATGCCCCTGCGCAGCAGTTACGAGTGTGTTCAGGTTTTATTTCCACTGCTGAGACGCTGGAGGTGAAGATGAAATACTCATCTTGTGGTGTGCATGGCAGTGGTTTTGGTATCGGGCATCCTGGATTTTTGTGTCACAGTATGAGTCAGTTTTTGTGGTTTTACTCTGTGTTTTGGCAGGTCAGTATTTGCAGGATGTGAGCTCACCCTTAGGTGACTGTTAAGTCACCCCTAGATTCCTGCCTTCAGAGAGGAGTTTGGGTGGGATGGCTGACATACTCCCCCAGCACTGCCCTACTTTGCTTGCTGAGCTTGCTGTCTCTGCAGGTAACTTGTGTCATCTTCTGAGCTGCTGTTGGGTGAGAAGCTGACATTTTAGTGTGAACAAACCTACTTGGGAGTGGCCACATCTCTTCTGTGGACACGAAATTTTTGTTTAAGCCAGATGGAATTGATGCTGCTGTAGCACAGTCTGGTTCTTTTGGCAATGCTGGCACTGCTTTGGCCTCAGTGAGCCAGTACAGGCAGCCAGACAGGCTGGTGCTAAATCAATGCTAGAGGGGAAAAAAGACAATGTAAATGCTTGGTATAGCTACCTGAGTGGCTGAGAGTCAAGTAATTTCAGGTGCTGGGTGTGTGAAGAAAAGGGAAAAAGAGGATCCTACCACTACAAGGAGAGACAAAACATCAGCAGCTTGGCTTTGAATTGTGGCTTTGTTGCTCAATAACAAAAAAACCCCCACACCCCGTGGCATTTCTACTCTTGTTAGTTCATTACTGGGGGAGGTCCCACTTTGAGCTAAAATAACCATTTAGTTTGCCATATAGAAATGACAAATGCTTCTCTTTTTGCCAGCCATTTCATGGGCTGTGTAAACCTATTGAAGACTTTGAGATCCCACCTTCTCCCCAGTACATAAGCGATTGCTGCTGAGACCCTGACACTGGACCTCACAGGTCTCACTCTGCCAACAGAGCGGCTCGAAGTTGGATCCCTGTGAGTGGAGGCTCATCCTGGGGCTGGGGAGCTGGCAGGAGTCCTGCATGGAGGGACCCAGTGGGACCTCCTGTTTTTGAAGCTGTGAAACCTAGGCTTGGGGTGTGGTGGTCTGAGGTGGCCATGTGTGATGAGGAGTAGATACACCTCCTTGCCCCAGCTCTCCTTGGAGCATGGTTGTGCTGGGGGTTGGCTGAATGTGAACTAAAGAGAGGTTATTTTAAGAGATCAGCCTTTAAAAACATATTGTATGGTCAACAGGCACATATTTTTGAGCCTAAGGTGATCATTAGATGCTTTGAAAAGGCCCTTTCCTGCCACTCCACTCCCATCCTTCAAGACAGTGAATTAAGGAATTAGCTTGTATTTTATTTTCTAAACTATCATAAGATGAAAGCTGCTTTCTTGTGTGCCACTTCTCAGAAATCAGTGAATTTCTTACTCACAGAGCAGTTAATTTCTCGGCATTTTGCTTAACTGTGGCAAGGATGAATAGTTGAGTTGGGCCTGTAGTTTCACACCTTGATGCAAAACAGGACTGAAACCAGTGTAAGCTTGCAGTTTTTAGAGAGGTTTAAGTTGTTCAGTCCAAAATTTCTTTGTTAAACTAGTACGAATTTGGGCCCAGCATTCTGGTTTGGGGTTGTCTGGTTTGTGTAACTGACATTGCCAAATATGTTTGAAGCACAAATTAGACATAGGCAGATTTTTATTAGAATGGAGAGCAGAGGTAAAGTTGCAGACCAGTATGTTCGTACAAATCAATTTGAAGTTGAGTGGTGTTAAAACTTGAGTCTCTTTGTTTTGTTTCAAAGTACAGTCAAAACTTTAAAGTGAGCCATCTGACACCACGGAAACAAGCAAATTAAGAAATAACACTGAATTAAATTTTGTGCTGCTCCACACACAGCAACCCAAGCACATGATTTTGGCTGCAATGCAGATTTAAGTGTAGATATTTCAGTCTTTTATCTTTCATTTAAATAAAAACATCCTTTAAAAGCTGCATTAATTTGTGCTTTGCATGTAATTTTTGATTTTGGAGTTTTCATTGAGATGTTTTTTCAAACCATTGCCACAATTTTTGTGTAAACGTGATTCTTGTAGCAAGATCAGCTGAGCCCTTGCGTTGCTTTTGCTATTTTATTTTTTTTCCTTTCAGTTCTGCTGGCTGGATAAAACTGGAAACCAGAAAGTTCGTAGTTCCTCCATGCTTTTTTATAAGTAGTCCTTCCTGTAGCAGAATATTTAGCCAGTTGTGGTGGGGATGATTATCTTTGCTGCTCTTGATGTTTTAAAACTATTGCGAAGTTACATTAAGAAAAAGGGGGGGGGAGGGGGAAGGGGAGAAACAGTAGGAAATGACTTCTCTGAGGTTTGCATGGCTCGGAGTGCCATCTTGTGGTCATTTGGGTACATGGCTTGTAAAAACAGCATCTGAAAAAGCATCATACTGGTGCTGTCACCTGCCTGCTTTTATATAACCCGTGCCTTAGCTAGAGGCAGGTTTCAAGGACACTGCGAGCCAGCAGGAATGTTTGTGTAAGGCACAGTGGGATTGAATTTAGCTGCTGTTTTAAGAGTTTTGCTCAACTCAGCAGCATAAATTGAAAGACGTTGTCTCTTTGAAAGACAAAGTTCTTTTCCTGAGAGTTTTAGAAGTTTAGCTTTTGTCAAGTGTCTAGAATATCAAAATTAAAAACTTTCACATAGGTTGCATGTCTAAGTATATGTGTGTGTGTTATTTTTGTGAAATGACTTTTTGTTTCCAGCATTTAGAATCTGCTTAGGATATTACAACACTTGGCACAAGTGTTTCGGAAGGACTCTTGAATTCTGTCAATTCACTTTTAATTAAGAAGGTGAAACAGCTATCTGTGTTCGATAATGAGTATAATGAGTGTTTTTGCCAAGTAAACAAAGCATCATTTTTCCTGGGATAAATAGAAAATAAAAACTGAGTTGACCTAATGACAAAAACTTGATATTCTGATTTTATTTTTCTTAAATTGCTTTCCTACTCTTTAATGTGCAGACTGACCGGCGATGTGCAGCACCTACTCACAATATATGAATATATATTTGCAGTTTTGACTCTGCTGCAGTTTTCTGTGCCTCTCACTGTTATGGAAAAGTTGATTGAAAGGAGCATTCCTGGTTGTTACTTCAATTTCAGTGCCAAACCTTTGGTGCTAGAGGGAGCTGTTCTCTGCCAGACGCCCTCCGGAAAGATACAGCTTAACGAGTGGGCAGCAGCTCACTTCGCCACTTTTCGGAAACAGCCAGTGTACGTCAGCTGAGATAGTATATTGACTATTTGCCTTGATAGAACCCAACTGCTGAAGCCACTGGTCTGTTTTCTCTCTGCTTATTTTTGCAAATCAAGAAAAAATTCCCATTTGTTCTTTCAGTGATGAGGTATCTTTAGCGAGCAACCATGATGGAAGCACAAGTAAAGATTTCTTTAGCCTTTTTTTTTCTTTTTAATTCCTTATCCCTCCTATTTATTAAATCTATCTATCTATCTAATCAGTCAATCTCTTTTAAGTTAAGGTCCTCCACCATCTGCAGTTCCTGGTCTGGAGACCTATGGGGTGTTGTATTTGCAAAGATTTGATAAGTATGTTTGTATTTTAAAGGGGAATTATTTATTTAAAAAAAAAAAGTTCTTTAAGCTTACTTTGTCTATTGCTTGTGAAACTGGTCAGAATGACTCAAGGACAGGCTGGGTCAGCAGCCTGATCTAGTGCAGGGGGTCCCTACCCATGGCAGGGGTGTTGGATCTAGATGATCTTTAATGTCCCTTCCAACCCAAACCATTCTATGATTCTATGGCTCACTTCAGTGATTTAATGCATTCCCCCTGCATTGAGTCAGTTCAGCTCCATTTCTTGAGGAACATAACCTGTATTTGTCAGTGCTTTGTACATCTGTAGGGTCACTAGCTTTTTGTTGCTCATCAGTTTGCCCTTTGGAAACCAAAGGTCCGTGGATCCATTTTTAGGTCTGTGAATCCCTGTAAGCTACCATCCTTAGTGGTTCTCTATTCTCCTTTGAATACTTTACAGCAGATAAAATCTCTGCCACTTCAGAGAAACCTCACTGCAGGCTGGTGACAAAAGGGTTACTCTCCTTCTGTTCTGTCTCTGCTTGCTGTTACACAGACTTACTGGAAATGAGTTAAAGTAGCACCTTATGGCCAGGCTGTTCTCCATCTAATATGCTGCTATGAGCATCTAATACTCAGTGCTCCACTCCCAGCTTCCCATGGCAGCTGGTGGCTTGTGCCACAAAGTCCAGCACGTCTGGATGAGCAGCAGTGGTGCCACGGGGACTGTCTGGCTTGCATCTTACCCTGCTTCCTGCACAGGGCTCCTGGGAGCTTCTGCTCACTTGTAGCCTGTCTAGCAAGTGAGCAGGTCACTGATTACAGCAGCCGTGTCTTTCACACACTTTTATTAGTGTTTTAAAAACCAAAACCCAATAAGTAAGAAGGCAAGCAAGTACTGTATTTTCTCTTCAAAGCCTTCTATGTGCAAGATCCCTTCATCCCAACCCATGCATAATTACTGTTGTAAAGGACCAAAAGCCTCTAGGGAAGAGCATAACCAGAATAGAGGTGAAATATGCAGTCTTTTACCTTGTGCATTTCTTCTACTTTTCACTGTGAGGAAAAGACCTTCTTTTTGATACTGAATGAGAGGCATCTATTTAGCCATTACAGTCGAGTGTAACTCCTGGTATCTTTTCTGACCTGTACCATGGTTTTAACAAGTACAGCAACATTTCTACACTAAATGTATTTAAATGGTTTTATTTTTTTTTTCTTGAATGCAAGTGCTCTGTGCAACTTTACTCCTAACATCTTTGCCCTAATACTATATCTAGAATTCTTTCATTGTGTCTGAAAACAAGTATTTCTGTACTTTGTGATCAATGTGAAATGCACAAATGTTTTTCAGTGATCAAATCTTTCATAAATTTGTACCTTCATTATATTCCATTACTTGAAAACATCTTCTTACAGTAAGTTATGAGAGTTGTGTTGGTGTCAGTTTATTCTGAACTTTGTTGTCCTCAGCTAGTGGTTGTGAACCATGGCTGTGGTTGTCAGTGAATGATGGATAATACCTTCTGTCTCAACTAGCAGATTTTAAGAAAAGAAAAAGTATGATGATGAAACAGCATGAAATCCGTGAGCCAAAGTTAATCATCCCAGAGGCTGTGGGCTGCACTGAAGTTTTCTCTTAAGTCCTGTATTAATTTTAAGTATAACTTGAGCAAGGCCTCTAACCTGACATTAGTGTTTCCATAGTTTTAGTCTTTGATGTTCTTTTTATCTCCTTATTAATGTTGTTTTGTGAGCTGGATATTGGAGGTCTACAATGGTGAATGTAGCACTTCACCATGTAACTAGGATCACATTTGATTTTTGTTAATTAGCTCATGCCAATAATTTTCTGTTCATGCCAGTTTTTTTTCTTCTTTAAGATTGTGACTTATCTCCTGTTTGAAGAGAATACAATTTTAGAAATATCTCTGTACAATGGATTATTCTTTTAGACCATTTTGTACTTTTTCTTTTCCCCTCAACAGGAAAAAATCTATTTCTTATGACCTTGCTTTATGAAAGAAATGAAAGTTTTTGGCTATATTGGCCTTGGAAAGCAGAACAGTGATAATTGTGAAGTAGCTCTGTATAATTCTGGATTAGGCTTGTTTTCTAGACACCAAGTTATGACAGCAAAAGCAGAAAGGTTTCTATGTTTGATGTGGACTTGCTATCATTCTTCCCCATGTCAGGTTCTAATGTATAATAACCAAAGGTATTCCTGCGATTTGCGTTTCAACTCCTGAAAATGTTCCCACTACCCCAATAGGAGAGCTTTGAATGCTTTTAATAAATTTTTAACAGCTTGTACCAAACTGAGAATCCTAATAATATTTTCCTTATGTTTATAGGACTTGGAGATTGTGTATTCATATTTACATGGAATGGAAGCTTTGTCTAATCTGAGAGAGCATCAGCTAAGGTATGATAATTTGTCATTAAAAAACATGTATGTTCATGCACTAACAAAGCAAAGGAACAGTAATTTTGCTATCTGTACACTATCTCTTGTGTACCCTACCTCAAACTGAAAAGCTAGCTATCCCTGCATCCATTTCTTTATTGTCCTAACTCTTTTCTCATGTATGCGTGCATAGTGTATCTCTATTTGTTCCTTCCTATTTCTATCTATTATGGATGCATTTGTTTTCTTTTCAAACTTTTAGACTAGAAATAAATGCTTTACATACAGAGTGCAAGTTCCAGTCCTGAGTGAAAGCCCACATAGAGACAAAATCATACCGGTAATACAATAATCATGAGAGCGGAGTCTGTTATTCAGCTTCTGGTTCAATTTGTGCTTACTCTTGTGTGGAAGTTTTATACAAATTGTGGACAGCACATGCAAATGCTACTTAGTAAAAACATCTATCTAATAAAAGTTATCCACTGTTTTTTTAGTAAAATGCTTCATGAAGCAAATGAACTCAAGTAAAAACTTTCCCATGAACTTTTTTTTTTTGTGAAGACTTGTTTGTTTGATTTTTAAGTAATTGTTTCAGTTGTCCTCACATAGACATCTTACAGCAGAGATTTGTAAGGATGTTTGAGAATTGGTGTGAAGCTGGCCAGCTACAGGAGGAGGCCAGCACATCTCCTATATGCTCTGCGGGTGAGAGGGTGAATTACTGCTTTTTTGCATCCTGGGATTTGCCAACATTTGCCACATCTAAAGCTGATGAGGCAACTTTGACTTGATTAATGCTGGTTTGTGTTCTAATTTCTGGCCTCTTGCTTCATCATTCTGTGAGAGTCCACATTCCCAAACCAATATGCTATAATTTGGGGAAAAAAAAGGCAGAGTTTTCTTTCTTCCAAAATATTCAAGATACAATTTGCAATGTGACTGTTGACTTCAAAGAAGTCTCTATAATTACTTTTGCTTTGGAAGGAGTCCACAGTCACATTCAGCAAAAGCATTTTGTGTTATGTTATTATATGCAAGACTTTTAGCCCAAGAAGTTTTGCATGGCTGAGCTGAACTGATGGTAACTTGTTTACAAAGATCAAAGTGCGCACATATGGTTGCGTGGTATGTTGATGTGTGCTTCTTGGCTTCCTGTGCACAATGAGGTTCTCGCTGAGGAATGTGTGCAACTCGCTCTCCCAGCATAGCGAATTCCTCAAAGAGAGCTTCTGTTTACAGTACCGTACATGGAAAAGGCTGGGCTCCTGGCAGCTGTTGAACTGAAAGCTTTTATAGTATCTTTTAGGATACAACCCTTCTTGTGGCAGAGGAATGCCACAAAAACCTCTGAGACTCATTAAAATCTAAAGTATTAAATGTGGCCTCTAGTAGTGAATAACTCACCACATGGCTTGCTGGTGAGCTCATATTGAATTTATTGCGTTTGCTTAGGAAGCAGACAAAGATCACATTTGGGTGATTGAGCAAAAATTGGACACCAGTATTGATGAGAACTAATTCAATTTTTCAAATACTTGAGGAAGCAATCTTGTTTGTACCAGTTGGTCACTGTAATTTCTAGCTGTACCACTGTAACACAAGAGTTGAAATGTTTGGCTACCTTCTGTAAGAGGCGTTTTCTCCTCTATTACTGTCCTAATAATGGGACCAAAATGCTGTAAAACTCTGTGCCAGTTGTGAACTTGCATGACTTTATTAAGAATGTGCTTCCTTCTGTCCCAATTCAGAGGGGAACAAAACTTGCTTGTTAGTGATTCTGTTTCCTGTTAACTCCTACTCTTAGATGGCCCGTTGCCCGGCATCATTTCGGACCAGTAGGGCACAGACTATCCTTGAACAGTGTTTTAATTTTTAAATCTGACTCCTAACAATGAATTTTTTTCTGGTATCTTCTCACCAGCAACTTTGTGTCTGTGCTGCTCATTCTTCTCAAAACAGAGGATCAGAGAGAGAAGATGAGGGCTCAGGAGGTATCAGCAGACAGTAACTTTTCTGTGTCTGTAAAAGATTTTGACAAGACCCAATTTTGTGGTGGAGAGCAGTGCCTGAAAAGAGTTAGTTCTGTGGTTCAGAAAGTTTTTTTTACTGTGCCAGGAAGCAGGAAGATTTTTTTTCTTAGCTGAAATTGATATGCAATACTTAATTGTATGCAATACAGACATTGCCTGTAAGAGAAGTTCTCAAAGAAGGCCCAAAGAGTAGATCTAAAACACAGGGGTTGGGAGAAAGGCTGTTGTAGTAAAACTTGATTCCTTATTTATCTCTATATAGATATTTTATTAGCAAACCGAATTACGATCTCAATTTTCTATTAAAATTTTTTGAATAGTCAGGATACCACTATAAGCCTGCCACTTCTGGTCAGAAAAAGCATTATTTCTTTGTGGGCTGAATTAATATGTAAAAATCCTGCAGGAGATGAGTGCTAAGGTTTTTGTAGCAGTCTGTTGGCTATTGAAATGAATGATCTAGGAAATGGCAATGAGAAGCCTTTTTAAAATGTTACCTCAAATCTAGACCAACGGTTCCAGGCCTCAAATCAACTTTTTTGAGAGTTTTTGCCTTAGCAGCAGTTCTTTGATTGCTTTCGTCTCCTTATGATATTGTTGCTGGCAGCTGGTCATTGGTGGACTGGGATTCTGAGGATGGATTGTGTGAGGAAAGAGAATTTATTTCCAAAATTAAAATATAGCTCTTGATTTGAATGTTCGCATGAGCCTCTTAGGCAAATCTCTGTCTGACTGTCTGTCAAATAGCCTTGGGGTTTGCAGTCAGCTTCAAAGCCATAGAAAGACCAAGGGAGGCAATGGGATTTGTTTCCTCCCCTTCCTCCCCACACCTCCTCAGTAATGTACAGGACTGTTTCCTTAAGACAATAGACAGAAATGCCATGTTGTTCTCCCGCCTCTCCCCCCCAATTAAGATTGGATTTCCTAATATGTCAAAAGTTTAATTATAGTTGCCCTCTATTGTGCCACATTTGTCAGGCAGACAGTGAATGTGAAAGTAGTTTAATCCTCCCCTCTACATAGAGGATTTTCCTGCAGGAGATTCTCTCCACTTTGAGCCCTCTGGGATTTTAGCATTAAAATCTCATGGTAACTTTCAAGTTGCTCAATTTTAGCAAAATGAGAAGCATTTGTTTACCATGCAACATATTTACTTGTTTTATCTGTTGGGCTTGATTTGAAAATAGAGGCAGTTTTTACATTGTTCTATCTCTGAGAAGTGTTGCATATAGTAACTTTCCATCCATTTCTAAAATTCAGAATTATTTTTTATAAAGCACTTTATCACATCACTTTACAAAATGAGACAGTATAATTTTATCCATTTTTATAGAATTTTTTTAATGGCAACAGTTACATCTAATGTCCTAAATCAAATTTGATCTTAGATAAACGAATAACTGTAATGCTTAGATTTAACAATTTGTTCTCTTAAATTAAGAATCAGCTTAAGTTTACATTGATGATTAGTTTCTGCAAGTGGCATGGGTAAATGCTGAGTAACTTGAAAAAGTCTTTGTGACCCTGATAGGAATCATAACTAAAAGTGACTTTTTCTCTTTCAGACTGATGTGTGAAACTGTTAGATATGAAAGGCATGAAGCGAATGAAGTTCTGTACTAGTAAGTATTTCTGCTTACTTTTGTAGAATATTCAAAGAATTGATTAATTTTAAAGTGAATTAAGAGCAGTGTTTGATGCCAAATCCCTTGTCCAGCTCACAATCTGTAAATATGAATGATCCACTTCTTTTTCATCATCAAACAGTGGAGAAATTTGCTGGTGCCAGGGGGAGATCTAACAGTGGCTCTTGTTCAGTCGTGCATGTTGTATTAAATTTATGTAAAATTAGAGGGTGGGTAATGCCTTCTCATTGGTTGTCATTTAGTCTTACTTCAATTTTGTGAAAGTAGTAGTGATCAGCTTTTTGTGCCAGAGGTGCCAAATTGACAAATATAATGTGGTTTATAATTAGCAGGGATGTGCTCTGATGTCAACTCAGATTTGCAGCGGAGATCTGAGAATTGCAGTTGCTTCATTTATGCAAGCAATTTATTGAAACAAAAGATTTGTCATATTTTTACTCTCTGCCCCTAAACCAGACTCTAAATGCATATTTTTTCTGGGTTATCTGGCACTATTTGAACATGAAATCATACAAAAACCGTGTATGGCTTCTTTTGTACGTGTTATTTTTCCTATGTTGACCCTCACAAGGAAGATGTGATTGAACAAACTTTAATGCTAAGCCTTGATCATTCAGCAAAGTTAAATTGAAGTCTAATGAAACCCAGTAATGTTGTGTATGGGAAATGCACAAGGTAAAAATCTATAGTTGGATAGATAAAATCTATAGGTGGGTAGACAATTTTAATTAGACCAATATAATCTTTATATTCATTTTACAGACTAATTTGCTAGGGACCATTGCAGTGGTGATTTGTCCTTTTCTAGCTGTTGGTTTGTGTCTGTTATGTGTAACAGAGTTTTTGTTTAGACACAGTTTTTAGGCTTATTCTAACCACTGCCTTAAATTTGAATTATATGCTGAATAAATCAATACTGTTAGTTCAGCATGTACTCAATACAAGCAGAAGTTACAGGAAATGTGTGCCTGAAAAAATAAAATTCACAGAAAATTGTGAAATCTGGGTTAACTTGAAGTGCTTTCACAGTTCTTTTGGACTGATTTCCTTTGTCACTCCTTTCATGTGACTTCATCTTCACTTTGGTTGTTTGCATGTCATTTCTATTTACTTGCTTCTTGACATTTTTTCCCCATGATTTATTCAGTAGATTTAATGGGCAGTTTGGCAGTTTCTGGATAGAGATGCTAATGTAAAATGTGCTTGCGCTAGCATTTTACATTTCTCATTTAATGTTTAATGGGTTAAACCTGAAAGTTAACATTAAATATTTAAAAAAAAAAAAAATTAAAAATTCAATATTTTGCAGCTAGAAATACATGTTCTGTTAATCTGAGTTGTAGTTTTACTTCTTTTTTCCTTAAATAAACAATTTGAGACCTACCTGGTAAGGAAATGCCATGGAACCTGCCGTCTTTTTTCAGTGTTCTATTTTTAGAATAATGAACTTGGAGGAATCCCTTTTTGTTTCTCAAACTCAACCTGTGTATTGAAGATGTATTCTTCTAAAAAACTGAATTCCAATTTTACTATGTACATGTTTGGAAAAATTCTTTGAGCACTACAGGAGATAAGCAAACTGATAGCCAGGCCAGAATCCATCACTGTGTTACGAGCTACAGGAAATGCGTTTGGAACATGCAACCTGGTCACTTTTTATTGAACATACCAGAACTTATCTCTTGAAGCTCTTAGTTTGGTCATGAAGGCTAAGGTTTTAAAAAAGCATTACATTTCAACTTTTTAGATCATTTGTTAAAGTACAACTTCTCCCCCCTTCCCTCAGTGATGGTATGTTTGCATTAAAATCTGAAATTGGATGCTACATCTATTAACATAGCTGCAATGTGTGACCTCCCTGAGGCACAACTTAATGTCTCAATGCAGAAAAGCTAAATATGCTACTGTGCAAACTAATACAGTTACTTGTTTATTTGATCAAAACTTTTTCATTGTGAAAAGTTTGTTCTATCTGTACTGTCAGCTGTACATGTCTAAAGGTAAATTTCTATTGCATGTATGCAATGCTGAAAAGAATTATCTGCATTCCTTACAAACATAGTAATTATTTTAACCTACATTTAAAAAAAATTGTATAGATTTTTATTTTTTTGTCCAAAGGGATAAAATGGAGCACAATGTTTGAAATTGGCTCATCTCATCTGCGTTTGCTTTACTATCAGCGGGTGTACATGGTAGTGACAAATTCTCAAACCCTACGGCCATCTCACTGTTTAAATGGAAACTGGGCTATTGGAAGTGGCAGTTCAGCTCGAGTTATTCTTCAGTTGCCAGTCAGCCTACTACTTTCATTGGATGGGGAGTTAATGATAAAAGGGCTTAAAAACCTGCAAAGTGAAATTTCAGAATTGAGGTTTACTGGACATGCATCCTTGTTCTGTTTGGTTTTTTTAACCTTCTATCTTTGTTCAAATCTATATAAAGATCTTATTAAAAAATACTTATTTTTGCCACTTGGTACATATTTTCTTAGTAGTTCAAAATAAAAATGAAGTGCTATTTTCATATCTACATAATAGTAATTCCTGCTGTCTCCAACAGTATGTTTCCAATTAATGTTTTATTTGGAAACCAAAGTTTTGGCAGATGAGTAGAAGGTGTTTATACCTCTTGACAGGTGAACAAAATTTCTCAGATCAAAACTTAAATGTTTGCTATGATGGCAGAGAGAAATCCTTGGCAATAGATGCTTTGCCTGTAGGGAAGTGAATAGGTCTCTAATAAACGAAGTATCTCTTTTTTTCCTCCTCCTTCATCACAGAAGGGCTGTATGTGTGTATCAGACATACTGTTTCATATTTCTGTCTGTATGCATCAGTGTGTTTGGCTTACTCTTTTTGTATGGAAGTCTTTAATGTCTTTAAGCTTTTCTTTATTTTGTTCACTAAGAATATTGAATTGGCAGAAAATATTTTAAAGTTTTATGACCTGCAGTCCAAAGTCATTCAATAATAAAACCTCAAGTGTTTCTGAATTGCCAGGCTGTAACACAACATACTTTCGTGGTCACATTCCCTGTAGTCTCTGAGCAATTGAACCTGGAGATAATGTAGCTACTGCTTGTATTGTTTTTTAAAATTACAAAGGAAACCCCAACCCAGGTTATTGTAAAGTGTTTCTTAGTTTTTTATACATCCTTCAAACAAAAGCCTGATAGGATATATACTCCTACGTCCCACATGTCCCTAGTGAGAAGATGTGTATTTTGGATTTAAGTTCTGATCACTAACAAATTTCTCACTTTAGTAGTAGGCTACTGGTTTTGATTGTGTATCCTTAGAAAAGGACAAGTGTTTCAAGAAGAGTGGTTATCTCTTGGACATTTTGAACAGAATTTCAGTGTTAATTTATATAGTTGAAAAAAGCTCTTGTCTAATGTCAACATGTTCATATGCTTTTATGTTATTCAGTTGTGCAGACTTTAATAAAATTCAGCGTGGGGGAAAAAAAGTAAAAGTTTTACATATAGACTGGAGATTGGAAAGAAAAAATGTTATGTGTAAAACTGAGTTATGACTCAATAGAATGTCCACAGCTGAAATGAGAAATAACGAGCTCGTTAAGTTCTAAATTTCTGACTGTGGTGGGCAGGTGTGTGACAAAAAGCTGTATTTTTATAATTATGTTTTGCCTTGCTTTTTTCTTCATTTCCCACTTGTCATGCAATCTGGGATGAAAGTATTCATTTGTGTTAAGACTGTAGTACTTATATGGGAAGCGGAATGGTGAGAGAAAAGGGGATGAGAAGTGAAGGCTGTAAAAACGATGAAGATACATAATTTCAGCTCATCTTTTTTGCTATTTCCATGATTAGAACTAAATTCTCAGGTCCAGTAGCAGTAATATCACCTTCCAGTCTTAGCCAAGTTTTCTGAATTAAATCACCATGGCAAATCACAAGGCTCAAACCCATTTGGTTTGGGCTAGCCAGCCTTCTCCAGTACTGGCACAGTAGCATATTGTTCTGAAGACCCGCAGGAGAATAGAAGCAGTGCATATAAACTGAGAAAAAGTTAAGCCAATGTTGCTGAACGTTTCTGCATAGCCTGACTTAATTGTGCAATGAAATGTGACAAAAGTGAGCTATAAGTATCTTATTTAGCTATTGGTGCGTGATTTTTAAACAAAACAGCTCTGCTGAGAGCGCCCTGCTGAAATTGTGTTGAGTGCTTTGTTCTGTAAGTTCTTCAAGAAGTTTTATGATGTTGGTATTATAAAAACAAGTTGTTCTACATAGATGCAATGTGTGTGGTCTATAGCTACATATGTTTATATTTTGCAGATAGAAAGCTTAAATCCTGAAAGACTACAGAAAGGAATTTCTAGAGAAATGCATGAGTTTCAAGCCAATGTTTCCACTAGTGATATTACAAGTTGTCAGTGAAATTAATATCTTGCATTCTTTAATACTTCATTTTTAGCCAAAATTTATGAGTTTTGGGCAGAATACACCTAAATATGGGGGCCTGTGTCACATTTCTGCAGTTGCTGTCCTTCTTTACTGAATATTCTTGACTTCAGAAAACCCCTATAAAAGATTTCTTCTTTGGTCTTACATAAATATAAGACAATTTGAAAACTGTTTAAAATGCACTGAATATACATAGTAAACTCAGAGTATGTCTTCTCAAAGCGTCTAGAAATAAAACACAGCGCAGAGTTTGGAGTCTGGAAGGTTCCTGGATTGTGTAGTAGAGAACTTCCTGATAGGGCTGGTGAGGGAGCCAACCATGGAAGGTGCCTCACTGGACCTTCTGTTTGTGAACAGTGAACAACTGGTGGGAGATGTGGTCAGAGGCTATCTTGGGCTCAGTGATCATGAAGGGATAGAGTTGTCAGTTCTTGGAGAAGTAAGGAAGGGGAGGCAGCAGAAATGGCTGCCTTGCACTTTCAGAGGGCAGACCTATACTCAGGACTTGTGAGGCCACACCTGAAGTACTGTGTCCAGTTCTGGGCCCCTCAATTCAGGAAGGACATTAAGGCACTGAAGTGGATCCAGAGAAGGGTAGGAATGCTGGAGGGGTGTCTGGAGCACAAGTCTGATGAAGAGCGGCTGAGGGAGCTGGGGTTATTTAGTCTGGAGAAAAGGAGGTTCAGAGGAACTTTATAGCTCTCTATAACTACCTGAAAGGAGGTTGTAGCAGAGTAGGGGTCAGTCTCTTCCAAGTAAGAAGCAATAGGACAAGAGGAAAGGACCTCAAGTTGTGCTGGGTATATTTAGATTGGCTATCAGGAAAGATTTCTTTATGAAAATGGTTGTCAAGCACTGGCACAATCTGCCCAGGGAAGTGGTTGAGTCACCATACCTGAGGTTATATGAAAGATGCTGTAGACGTAGTGCTTGGGGACATGGTTTAGTGGTGAACGTGGCAGTGCTGGGTTAATGGTTGGACTTCATGATTGTAAAAGTCTTTTCCAACCTAAACGATTGTGTGATCATTGGGTCAGTATTTGAATTTTCAAGTAGACCTCTGCAGGCAATATATATTCATGCTGCTTGTACATCCGTAGGTTTCCATGGAAGTTCTGTGGCAGGGTATTTAATAATGCAATGAACTGCTGCAGCAGAGCTGGTCTCCTTTTTATTTATCTATTGTTATTATTTTTTAACTTCTCTTCTTTGTCCTGAAAGTGTTCCTAAAGGTGTGTTGCACCTTCTGATAGTTGGGCAGTTGCCAAAGTAGCATTGGGATACTGCCAGTTCTGCACTGCAGTAAATCAGGAACCTGAGTTCATTTGTTGTATTGTGGATACATTTTTTGTGGGGAATTTCTTAGGCAATGTCTATCATTGAAACAAACACATTCAAGGACTTGGCAGTTGTCTCCTTATCAACAGGCACTGAATCAGGGTTTCTTAATAGAGCCAGTGATCAATGTTAGTTTGTTGGCTTTGCATAGCCAGTTCCAAATTTCTGTTACTGTTTGACTTGATTTTGAGACATCTTTGAATGATGACTGAAATGTTTTTACACCTTCTTCACTGTAAATTCTTCATTAAAAGCTGTCATGTTTTTGTTGTTGCTGTAATTCTGAGAATAAAAGCTTTTATTTTGGAGAAATAGTAGGAAGCTGTAAGATACAAGAACAGATTTGTCTGTCTTGACCACAGAGTATTTTGGATGCAAGATTATTTTATTTTACTACTTCTGGTGATTTGGGAGACTATAATTTTTGTTCTGAATTTCTCTTCTGATTTCAAGGGCAAATTCATTGTAGAAGTTTAATATCAAGACTTCAATGACAATAGGTCCCTTAGCTTGTGTGTGTATATTTGCATAATGCTTTGTCTTATATTTTGTTTAATCAGCTATCTTAAGCTGACAGACATTACTGACACTGCAATAATCTCTAATTTGACTGAATTTTCTGTTTTATTTTTACTTATTTCATAAGTGGAAAAGAGTGCAAATAAATTTAAAACTCTAAGGAAAAATATACTTTTGATTATTTATTTTCATGAATACTGAGTAATTGCTTCCTGTGGTTCATTATTCTCCATTTCCTATTCTTTCTACCAGGAGACAAGACATCAGTTTTCATCTTGTGTCCATTAATAGGTGATGATCATGGACATCAGTTGAAATACACATTTTAAGGTGTCTGTTTAGTGAAAATCAGAAGTTCTAAATCCTGAGTTACTAGTTTTATTGCTTTGTCTTATATTTATTGTTATTTCTAATCTTCACTCATAATTATGACTTCAATGTGTTCATGTAAAAAAGAAGTATTTGAGAATTGTGGCTGATGCATCAAATACCAACCTCTCTTACTTCTGTATTTGGGATATACCTCATAATGTCATCAAGAGCATCTAAAATGTTCCAGCAGATGCCAGGTAACTGCTTAACTAGCTTAATAAAAAGGATTATAAGGATTATAGACACTGCTGACCATGTTAGTACATAGTTTTCTGGTTATAATGAGCGTTACAATACTACAGTGGTAGCGGGCAGGGTCTTCAGGAAATGAGGTATCTGAGAGAATTGTTCAACTTAGACATGTTTGACATCCCAAGGCTCTTCAGGGCTAATGCTTAATTGTGGCAATGGTTATTCAATTAAAATGATAAACTACCTATAGCTTTTAGCAGTCAGAAGATGACAGAAGATAACCAAAATGAGCAAAGAGAAACAGACAGATTAATCTGCTGGAACAATATCCTATGGAGCATGAGCTTGCAGAGCAATGTTCTTTGTGATTTCTTCTTGTGTAGTGCTTAAATGCCTGAAGGAGGTCCCAGCTCTGACATGTCAAGTTTTCATTGTTTCTGCTTCTCTTAAGTGGAGATCTGGGAGCATGAACAGTGTCTTTGGAATTTTTCTGTGCTTACTTTATGAAATTTATTCAACTTTGAACAGCACTGAGTATAATTACATGAAAATGTAATTTTCTTGGTTACATCTTGGTCTGTAATATAAGTTCTTTGTTAGAACAGTTACAAATGTTATAGCTTGTAGGATGATGGTACTGTATCCAATTTGAATACAAGTCTTGAATGAATCCTTTAGTGGTTGGAATTTTAAAGAATTTTTGTCTCCATAAATCAAAGTAGCTCTTTTGCAATCAAGAAAGTGTTTTTGCTGATTTCATGACCTTTTTATGAAGTAGCTTGAAAAGTAGGTCTGAATAGAAAGTAATTCTGGATGCTAAAGTTTGACTTATGTTACAGTCCTTCCAGCATCTGGTGTTGCTGGACCATTCAGTCCAGTGGTGGAGGGTAGACATAACTCATGTAAAAGAAATATTAAGCAGTAATTATATGAAAGTGACTTCCATGCTTGTTTCCATTGAGACCTGCATGCTGCTTAGCTTTCTCCAAGTGCTGTTTTACAGTAGTTGGCTGAGAAACCAATGAGCAGAAGGTGGTCAGCGCAGCAAAGACCTGTGTTTAGCATGTGCATTCAAGTACTGGTACTGAATTTTGCGCAGAAAGGAGATCTTGTTTGACAGAAAGCATATTTGGCAGCACTGATCACAGAGACCTGCAAAGTCTTGCCACTGTACTTAACGATGTTCGCTATCTCAGCTGAACCAAAGGCACATGGTAAGCATGTGCTGAATATGATTATTTCAGAGGTTTTAGTAGTTTTGTGTCCCATTTGGTTGGAGAATGAGAATGAAATTGATTGCTTTTGTTAAAATCTAGCTATTTCTAAAGAAGTTTTAAAGGAAAGTGATGCATCAGGCCTTGTTAGTCTACAGGAAGATACTACAGATGGTGTAGATATTTGAGATTTATTTTTTCTCTCAGCAGGTTGACTTAAATCTTTATTGTAGCTTAATATTTTGAAGGGTTTTTCAGCACCTTATGGGATCAGGAAATCTGAAAGCTAAAATTGGAACACCTGTCCTGCTGTAGGTAGATGCTTGACAGAATCTGGAAGTATAGGGGACATGTGTTGAAACAAGTTTTTTTTTGCATAATTTCTTTGATACACTGTTAAAATTAAATTCAGATACATAGTTACAAATGTATAGTTGCAAATGTACAAGAGCTGCTGATTGCTTTATATTGAAACAAAATAATTATAATTAGAAAATAAAGCTTTGATTAAGTAGTATGTATGTAGCTAGTTGGGGATCTGGGAATAAAAAGCTGCCCCTTCTAGGGGAATAAATAGATCATATAATGAGTTTGATACAAGTGCTGAAGACTTTCAGGAAGCCTGCAAACTTCTTGGGTCTTGGAAGTCTGGAGATTTATAACTGTTTCCTGATTTTTGAACTTTGAGTGCCTCTGAGTTCTCAAAGAACAGTCATATGCTAGAAAATGTGAAGACCTAAGTCTGAAAATACTGTCTAACCTCATCAGTGCTGACAACCCAGTGATGTCATGGGCTGTTGCATAATTATGTAATTGAAGTTTCTAGACAGAACAGTTAGTGACAGCTATGAAATTACTTTGCGTAGTTGTGCCTTCAGTTTTTTGTGTCATTTTCAGTAAAGAGGTCTGCTGTCTCGCTGCAGGTTGTAGTTATTTTAAAAGATTATGTCAAGGGACCTGGGAAGGGAAACACAATGGGAAGCATTGTAATCCAGTTTATGGGTTTCTGTTTCTAGCTCCTGAATTCCTGTAAATAAAGTTCTTTGGCATTCTGGGAAATTATGTATAGATTTCTCAGGATATCCCCTCTTCTCAAAAGGGCTATAATGCAAGAGTCAAGATTACAGGTAGCTTCATTCGGATTTCATGCAATTGAAGGGCAGATTATGAAAAAAGCTTGCATATTGGTGACTGTTTTGATAGTGGCTTTCAGTTTTGCACCACTTAAAGGTTGCTGCTAGAACCTGAGTATTCTGAAAACTTCATCAGTAGGTAGCTCTATCATAATTATAAGAAAAGCACATTGAATCTTGCTGCTTGAGTCCTTTTCTTTGTTGTCTTCACAGAGTACAAATCTGACTTTCAGGACAGAATGACTATGTGTATTGATTTTATTCTTCTTACTGCCCCTTAATGTGTGACTTTTGGGTTGACTTAATTCTGATTCTCTGCAGGATAAATTGCCTATGTCATCTTACTTTCTTGGTAATAAATCTTGATTTCTGTAACTTGGGAAAGTGGATAGCTTTGCTGCATTTGGTAGGCAACTTTTAACAGTCCTAGGTTTCATCCAGATGAATACCTAGAACAGTAGTTGAGCTGAAAAACCCCCTAAACAAACAACAAAAACCAAACAACCCAACCCTCCTGCCAAAGAGCCACACCTCCCCACACCCCTTTACCTCGGTCTTAGGTATTTGAAGAAATGTATTCTGTGACTTAAGGCCAACAGATAAAGTAAAATCTTGCCTGCAAAGAAGATCTGCTTGGAAATGTACACGTCAGTAATTCCCGATTTTGTTTTTTTCCACTCCTGCTCTGCATATAGCCCTGCAAGGCTGGAGGGAGAATGGAGAGAGGAATTTAAAACTAGATAGAGGTGCTGCTTGGATTGAGTGAGCTTTGCTTTCAGTCTGATGTGGATCATAGAATCATTCAGGTTGGAAAAGACCTCTCAGATCATTGAGTGCAACCATTAACCCAGCACTGTGAGGTCTACCACTAAGCTATGTCCCCGAGCACCACATCTGTATGTGTTTCAAATACCTCCAGGGATGTTGATTCAACCACTTGCCTGGGAAGCTTGTTCCTGTGCTTGACAATCCTTTCAATATCCAGTCTAAACCTCCTCTAGCACAACTTAAGGCTAACTCTTGTCCTATCACTTGTTGCCTGGGAAAAGAGTCCAACCCCCACATTGCTACAACCTCCCTTCAGGCAGTTATAGAGAGTGATAAGGTCCCTTCTGAGCCTTCTTTTCTCCAGGCTGAACACCCCCATCTGCCTCAGCCATTCTTCATAAGACTTGTGCTCCAGACTCTTCTTCAGCTTTGATGCTTTGTGGAGCTTTCACTGAACTTCCAGTCTCCTCATATGTGACAACTGCTGCTTCAGTAGTTGTGGTCATGATGGACAGTAGTGGCATCCTTACTAAAGTAGTTATTGGAAAGTTCTTACCTGATCAGATGTCTTTCCTTTCTACATTAGCTTGACTGACAGGTGCTACTGGACCCTCCCTTCAACTGTTCTAGGCTGAAAAAACCCTAGTGTCCCTGTAAGGATGCCTTTGGGGCAAATTCATCAGCATCTACCCTGCTTCAGCTAATTCCAGGTGAAGTGGAGTCAATACCCTCCTGCAAACCCAGTCAGGGATTTGTCCAGTCCACAGTAGAAGTTTTTTTTTAAGCACAGTTTGCTGTTTTCTCTTTGACGGAAGAAATATCTTTAGGACAAGTACAGTTTCTAAATACTTGTATGGGCTGCCATAGGTAGGCAGTATTCTGGCACTGAAAGAAAACTTTATAAATAGGCTTATTCTCTAGAATTCAGTTCTGATGTGTATAACAAAACATAAAATGCGATTGCAAAGAAAACCTTTCAAATGTGAGTTTGTTTGTTGGGTAAAGTGATACTTGTGTGAGTCCTCAGGTGTATTGAAGAAGTGCTTTTGCAGTTCATCATCCTTTTTATATAGTTCCTTCTGTCTTTCATTACAGGCACAGAAGTTCTGTAGAATGCAAATGAATTGTTGATGAAAAATGTCAAACATAGTATAGAAAACAGGGAAGCTTAATTGAAAGCCACATGATGTTTGAATAGGATTGCAGAAAGCCCAGAATCCTTAAAATGAAAGAATTGCACATGTTTCTTTTAACAGTACTGTCAAAAGTTGACTGCCAAATGGCTTTTCTGAGACTTGATTCTAATCAACTGAGTATATCAACTGTTGAAAGGTGCAGGAGTTATATGTGTTTTTATATGAAAGGAATAGATCAGTGTTTAATTTATTTTTTCTTTTTTTCTTCTTTTTGAGGGAAGCATGTGTATTCTGCAGAAAGTATTTGCTATATGTGTGATTTTTTTTTTCAGATGTTTTGCTCGAGACTATATGAAGACATTACTAGTTGTTAAAATAAAGAGAATTAAAACTGTATCAGTGTTCTTTGCTCTTGAAGACTGTCTTGGAAATATTTATGATGTTTTGGCTCACAGTGAAAGTTTTGAAAGAATACACAGTGTATTTCAGGGAAGTTACCTTGGATACAGACACTTTGTGTAATCTTCCACTATTGTGACACAGCAATATTGAAGATTTTTGGTATTTTTTCTTTTTTGTAGATAATTAAATGGTTGCGTTTAGGAGATGTGCATGATGCAAATTCCTTAGAGCTTATAAATGTTACTGTAAAAATA
>VWZD01003126.1:274-26616 GCA_013396695.1 Sakesphorus luctuosus
AGATTCTTGAGATTTTCACTGGCAGGATACCTGGTTTTGTACTTCTCTTTTTTCAGTATGCATCATTTTTAACATCTTATTTCAAATATAGGGATGGAAAACTCTGTATCAAATATGATAACAGACTGAGAGAAACACAAACTTTTGCCCTTCCATCAATTTTTGATGAAATTTTCAGATGTAACAAGACAGAGCATGTCACTAAAACTATTTGCTCTGTCAATGCAAAGTAATTTTCCTCTTGAACAACTTAAAACCATGGTGTAGGTTAAGCTGTTAAGATGTTGTTGATCACTGGCAAAAACTGTGTCCAAAACCACTTGGTGGGAACACTTGTAGATTTGTCTGTTTGTTTGTTTTCAGCAGTCACCTTCCTCTGGAGGCAGTCAAGTGGTAAGTACTTTTCCTCTTTGAAGTTTCTACCGGTTTCTTCCTATGCATATCATAGAAAACTAAAAGTGTTGTTTATACTGTGAGGTATCTGTCAAATTTCCTGGATCTGAATAAATGAGAACACGTGTGCAACATAATAAATGGGAATAGTATCAATAAAAGTGAAGTGGGGCCACACAGGTGCTTTATGCATTTGACCCTGCCTATCACCTGAAAACTGAACACCTGTTAATTTACAGGCACTATGGATGTGACACAGGATCCTTTTAACATCAGAAGTGTCTATGTAATAGAAGGGGCTAATAGGAAAAGATTTCTCTGAAACTTTCCGTGCTTTTATAGTAGTGATAAATACAATTATTTTGAAACAGGTTTATCAAATTTCTCTCTTTTTTTTGTAGAGCTCTGCTGGGAAACACTCCACTTCCCAACTCCTGATGTTATTCAGTGTTTTGAGTGCCTTTGCTCTCTCTGCTGCTACATCGAAATGGTCTATATGAACTTCTGAAGAGCTGCTGGACAACCTAAACACAGATCATATTCCATACTATTAGATTAATTACTTAATGTAAGGGAAAAAAGAAAACAACCTTAAGTCAAATTGGCAGATGCTGCTTGGCTGTTTATGCTGCATGTCTAGCTGATATGTCATGCCTCTCATTAGTTTACCTCTGGTTTTAGTCATTAGTAGATCTAATTAGTTTTGTCAGTGTTTTAGGCATCATTTTAAGTGAAAATATTGTACCTTACCTATATGATTTATTTTTATTTCCGATAGGGAATGCAATGAACACCTACCTGAAATGACTGGTGTGATATATGAACACTTAGAAAGTATTTGGTTATTAACCAAAGTGGACAAGGTCAAATAAATTGTACATGCAAACTGAGCACTGTGCCTGATCATCAT
Organism: Sakesphorus luctuosus; assembly: GCA_013396695.1. Lineage (NCBI taxonomy): Eukaryota > Metazoa > Chordata > Aves > Passeriformes > Thamnophilidae > Sakesphorus > Sakesphorus luctuosus. The sequence goes on from VWZD01003126.1 coordinate 1,578, forward strand.
CGCATAAAGTAAGGCTGACGGAAACATCTGACAAGCAGTTCTCTCTGGGACAGAACAGAAGATGGTAAAACAGTGTCAGAGTATTGGGTTTAGGCGATTGTAATCAGATGCATGTTGAATATGGAGAATTGTGACACAAAAAAATATTCCATGGGACTGAAATTTTTGTGGGTTAACTGAACTTTATTCATTAAAAAAGTGAAACAGCTCAGAGCAAAAAAAAAATGCTGAACTCTGTTCAAACTGGTTCCAAATACCAGAGTTCTGCAGAGAGGCATATGAAGCAAATATACCCCAGATTAGGCTGGTAGTCTAAAAGCCACTGAAAAACAAGGCCTTTTACCTTGGGATGGAATGGAAAATTAATTAAATTCATTAAACTGGTAAGATCTTGGCTCCTTTTTCCAAATATTTAGTCTAACCTGTGATCCCTGATACATCTGAGCGTTTGACGAATGATGCTGATATCTGCAAGCAGGTACAGTCCATGTGGTCACTGAAAGGCCATGGCCCATTTTTGAGTTCAGGAGCAGTTCGACACCTTGCAGCAAACTCTTTTGGAGCTGCCAGAGCCACCTTCTGTTCGGTGTTAACAAATAAAATTACCTTTATTAGTAGTATGCTTGTCTCCCATGGTTTACAATTGCCGGGATGAGTTTCCATCCCAGTTCTGCCACCACGTTTGGCGGGGCCAGGTTTCCACCCCTTTTGATGGCACTACGCTTTGCCAAACATCGTGAAATCACCCCGTCATTTAAGCGTAAAGTTTTGCCTAAATAGGATCTTCGACATTTGGTGGTCAATTTCCTTCCTCCCAAAAGGCGGTGCGGGTCTCTTTGCGAGGTCCGTGCCCAGCTCGGGCCAGCCTCGCCTCCCCGAGAGCCGCACTGGGGGCTCTGACACCCCCGTGCCGGCGCGGCCGTGCCCCTCGCGGTGTCAGCGGGACCGGGCGGGCCCCGCGGGGCGGCGGCTCCGGCGTGGGCAGGGGCTCGGCTGGGGCAGGAGCTGTGGCAGTGGCAGGGGCTCGGCTGGGGCAGGGTCTCCTGCCCAGGGGCTCGGCTGTGACAGGGGCTCTTGCGCAGGGGCCGGGCCGTGGCAGGGGCCACAGCCAGGAGGATCAGCAGCCCCGGCGCGCGCTGCCCGAGCCCGGCCCGGCCCCGCCGTCCCTTCCCCGCGGCCCGGGTGGGGCACGCTGCAGCCGCGGCCCTGGGAACGGAGCGGGCGGGGCTCGGCTGCAGCCGGAGCCTTTGCGGGACGGGACCGCGGCTCCCGGAAGCCCCGGCAGCGGAGGCAGCCGCGCCGGGCTGGGCCGGCGGCGAGGGGCGAGCGGGGCCCGGCGGGCGCGCAGGTGGGAGCGGAGCCCGGCAGCGCTTGCGGGAGGGAAGGAGCCGGAGGGAGACCCGTGCCGGGGCAGGGGGAGGGGTTTGGGGTCGGTGGATGGGGCGGGAGCGGGGCTGTGGGAGCAGGCTGGGGAGGGGAAAGGTGGGGCTGAAGGGATGCTGAGGGAAGTGTCGGCATGGAGCGGTTTGGGGCAGAGGGAGGGAAGGCAGCGTGAGGGTGAAGTTGGTCAGGGCTGTGTCTGCTGCCGAGGTTGGGGCTCCCTGGGCTCCTGGAGCTCTGCTGAGAAGGTGCTCATTGATGTAGAGCTGCGTGTAAAGTTAACAGAAATGCACACTTTCCAAGTATTTGCGTGGTATCACGATTTCATACCAGGTTTTTGAAATGAGAAACGCTCTAAGCAGGTACAGCGCTTGTCGATTAAGTCAGAAACCCACAGGATGCAGAGGTAAGGAGTGCATATTATGGAATGAACTGGATGGTAAAAGATAAATGCCAGAAGGTACACCAAGTTGCTTCATTTTATTGAATCCCATAAACTCTACTTTAAACCAGAGTGAGGAAGACTTGGATTCCAGAGAAAAGATTTTAAAGGAATGGTTGAATGGAGAAGACTGAAACATCTTTCAGCAAGGGAAGGCTGTGTTAGTTGGGACATAAAGAACATACAGAACAAACCTTTCTAAAACTGAGTGAGGATCACAGTGACAAGTCTATTTGTCACGGTGGCCTCTACACAGAAGGACTAAGACAACAAGGATCTAAGAAAACCTTTACTTTTCAACAAACATGTGCAGAATGACAAAATGGGTCTTAGAATGAACATTGGGTGATGGACTGGTTCTCCCAAAATCCATGGGGTTGCCTTTCTCCATAGGCAGTGCACTTGACTCACCTGAATTCTGTGTGTGGACAGCGTGAGTTTGAGGGAAGAGACAGTTGTGGAGAAAGTGATTTACAATAACCTCGTCCTTTAGGAACTGAAGCTCGTTATTCACTTGTACATTGCTAGGCATTGTGAGAACTTGTGCTTGAAAATCACAGTTCTGGGAGTTGAGGATCTGTTGGTTCAGGATGCGTGATGTTGTCATTTGTAGAAATAGTATGTGTAGCAAAAATACTGGTTATGAGAAAGACTGGGTGTAGGAAGTATAAATTTGTTTTCTTTAGAGCTATGCTAGACACAGTTATTCCCCCCCATATTATTCTTGAATTGCTTGGTACTTGGGCTCATTCTTCCCCAGTTACTCCAATTCCTACCAAATGCCTGTGGCTTGCACAGGCTCCGTGCCTTCGTTGGAACTCAGGAGACTGCACAGCAGGATCACATCAATGGAGGGTGTCACTAAAGGGGAGGAGAGATTTGTACTTCTCAGGATCTAGCATAATAATGTCAGATGGTTAGGAGTTCAGGATTTTGCCACTGGGATTTTGAACCTTGTCTTATACCCCTTCAATACACTGTTCAGCTATCTAATTTTATTTGTAATAGCTTTCTGCAGTGTCTACAGATTTATTTTCACTGTAGGATCTCATTTGTGTTACTCTGCTCCAAGTAGGTCACCTTAACTAAGGGTACCTGTGTTGCCTTGAGCGCCCGGACTTGATTTGTAGTTCATAAACAGCACAAGTGACAGCTGTAGCTGAACTCCAGCTGGATCCAATGTTCAGTCTTCCAGCACCTTATATCAAGCTCCTTCATTGAATTGATACACCTGCAGGAGTTGCATTCCAGCAGTCCTTTAGTCCATGGCATTGCATTCCTGCTGGAGGAGGGATGGGCATTTGAACTAGAACTGAATGTCTCCTTGCTCAGAGTCTGCCTGTGACTGTGGGATCTGTCCATACTGAGATCTATACAATGAACGCAGTGTATGTACTGTGTGAATGAGTGAGAGGCAGTTCAGGCACGTTGTATCAAATTTCTGTGCTGGCAGGCAAAGTTTGGCTTAATGACTGTTATGTCAATATAAAACTATTGCACTGCTGTGCAGAGTGGAAGGCTTCATCCTACAAGAAATGCTGGTGTTAACATTTAGCTCAATGAGGGCCTGAATTTCCTGAAGGCTGGATATTTATACTCAACACGTGTTTTGTATAATATTCATCAAACCAAGTTCTCATCAGTAAAAAAAGTCCTATCTTTAGATTCTTAGGTTTGGTGTAAAGGATAAAGGGAGTGTGATTAAAGAGCTCTTAGCCACAAATCTCACATTTAAGATTCACAATGCCCAGCTCTTCCTGTCTGATACATAGATTAGAAAGGTGGGGGGGTTTTCCCACGAAAGAAAGACAGACAGAAAGACAGAAAGAAAGAAAAACAGTGTGAGATCATCAAAAACTCAGCAAAGGTCCCTTTCTGCTGGGTTTTCTGTCAGCCTGATTCCCAAGCAATTTATAGCATTCTCTGAAATTGGACTTTAGTTAATAAGTAATTGCATTCTCTTTGTTAGACTTGGCAATGGTGGAATTTTCCTGGTTGAGTGATAGGCCAGAGAGTTACTGATACAGCCTCCACTATCTTTGACAAAAGCTGAGGTTTTGGAGCAAAGTTTAGAAGAGATCATTGGTTGATCTTTAACAGTTACCATTTAATGTGTAACTGCTCTGTGTTTAATTGCACTTGCCTGTTTTAAAAAGCATCTGCATGATTTTAAAATGCCAAGTGTTGTGGTCTAACACGAACTGGAAATAAGCACCATACAGCCACTTACTCACTCCCCACAGTAGGATGGGGAAGAGAATCAAAAGAGTGAAAGCGAGAAAACTCTTGGGTTGAGACAAAGCCAACTTAGGAGGTAAAGCAAAAGCCACACATGCAAGCAAAGCAAACCAAAGAATTAATTCACCACAACCTGTGAGCAGGCAGGTGTCCAACCACGGCTCTCCAGGAAAGCTGGGTTCCATCATGCGTAACGGTGACTTGGGAAGACAAATGCCATCCCTCTGAACATCTCCTCCTTCCTTCTGCTTTCCACAGCTTCATATGCTGAATTACTCCATACAGTGTGGGATATCCCGGGGGTCAGTCGGGGTCAGCTGTCCCGGCTGTATCCTCTCCCTGCTCCTGGTGCACTCCCAGCCTCCTCAGTGGTGGGGTGGGAAGCAGAAAAGTGTAAGTGCTGCTCAGCAGTAGCAAAATCACCCTTGCTTTACCAACACTTTTCAGCACAAATCCCAAACACAGCCCCATATCAGCTACTGTGAGTAAAATGAACTCTGCCCCAGCCCAAACCAGCACAACAAGACAGAGTTGTGGTGAGATAGATGACGTTGCAGGAGCAAGGTCCACCAACCATCTACTGTGCTGTAGGCAATATCCTTGTCATGAAAATTATTTGAATGCAGTTACAGTTTGGATTTGTTTTCACAAGTTAAGAATTTTTTTTATATAAATAGAGAAATCGGAAATACTACCTGAGGAGACTTTCATGTGAAAAAAGTTTTTGCTACTCAGTTTCTACTAGAAGAGTAAGGAAAAAATTGGCTAGAGGATTTGCTTTTAATGGTACTTCTGAAGAAGTCTACAAGCTCTAAGAGAAGCATAGCTCTTTTTTTTCCATTTTGTACTTAGTACATTTTATAATGTATCCAGCAAGAAGAGCGGGTAACAAACTGGAAAACAAAAGAAAGAACAAGGTACGTTTTAAAATAATAAAGTGATTTGCAGTGATTTAGTTGAAAAGTGCCATGTATTTGGGGAGGAACAGCTGACAATTATAGCTGTTGAGATAGCTTATGGGAGGGAACAAAGGAGAACCCTGTCTCCAGTATGAGGAAAATGAAAAACATAATAGTGACATTTTAAAGTAAGAAATAAATGATTTAATATTATTATAAATATTTGTAACATGGTTATTAAGATTACACAGCCATGGCTGATCATGTCATGTGGGGGTGAGGGGAGAAATGCATTGTTGAATGATAGCAGACCAAATTTGCAGCTAAAATATTCATATGTATGTAAAAACTACTTCAGAACCCAGTTGAGCAGCACTTAAGTAGCTTTGGAAAGGCTCTGCACCCTCAGTACCATCTGAGACATTTTTCATGGAATCATAGCATGGTTTGGGTTAGAAAGAACCTTAAAGGTCATCTGATTCCAACTCACCTGCCATGGGCAGGGACACCTTCCTCTAGACCAGGTTGCTTAAAACCCCATCCAGCCTGGCCTTTAACACTTAAAATGATGGAGTTGCTACAATTCCCTGGACAACCTGTTCATGGACTACCCCGGCCCATCTTCAGGACCTTGCACTTGGCCTTGTGGAACTTCATGAGGTTCCTTCCATTCATTTATTTATATATTTTCAGTATTAGATAGTACTTTTGGTAAAAAGAAGGCTGTATTGATTCCAATAGAAAGGTTATTTATGGTAGAACTTTACTCTGAGGACTGTAGTTGTGTTACAGAGAGTGACATGTTACTTGTGTGTTACCCAGCATTGGGAATAGGGCAATGCATGTGCAAAAGTGTAGAAGTCTTATAAGTTCTTCAGGTTCTGGAATGAGCTCTCACTCCACCTTCCTATTGTTCTTTTCCTTTGTTGACAGCTCATTGTATTTGTCCAGGTGTAGCATCAGTGCTGAGTTCGTACTTCATTGGAGAGACAGGAGAACACAATCCTGTTTCTTTAATCTTTGTCCTGACATCAAAGCAAATGTCCAGGAAGTGTGTCCCTACCTGCACTGGAATGAATCAGTGCACTCGACTTTCCACTCTGGTTTTCCTTCCATAAGGCAGACTCAGTCAGTGGTTTTTTCCTGGCAGATCCCATATGTAGAATTTGGTGTCCTGGCACACAAAACTTGCGTTTTGCCTTTGACAGTTTTAAGAGGCTGGTTGTCTGCTTCTCTTTGGCTTTGTTCTTTAAATAATATACTAATACCTTTTGTTTGAGTTAAGCAATGTTAAACTGATTAATCATAAATTGGAGTAAGAGCTACTCCTGTACCTTAGCTTTTCATTCTAAAAGACTGTCAACAGTGAAAACATTTCACAGCAAGTCTGGAAGGAATTTTATTCATGTAATGCTGTAGCTATGAAGATTGGAACCGTAATAGTATTTAATATATTTTCCTTTTTTAACTGTAACTTTCCTTGTGACACATAAAGAAAGGAGTAAAGAAATAGTTGCCAGTAGGGGTTATTTTCGTGACAAATCTGTTGGTGAATTTAACCTAGTTTTTTTTCTTATGCAACTGACTGGAATTCATTGTTAATTGCCTTTTTTTTTGTTCTGTCATTTACTTCTTGGGTGTTTGGGGTTTTCTAGATGCTTATTTTTTCAGGCTTTCTCTAATTTTCTCTTCAAGTTTCAGAAATGTAAGGAAAAATAAATTTAATGAATATAGCAAAAAGTGAGCTAGCTGCAGTGACTAAAAAACTTCCTCAGTAATTTAGTCTGAATTGATTAAATACAATGCAGAATACTGGGTAGTTTGGGATCCTGAAAGAACTGTGTGATTGGTGCAGGAGAAATGCACAATCAAATAAATGAAATTTGGATCATTTGTGCATGAACTATCACCCTTTTTATATACAAAATCATATATGAAAATGTACAGCATCCCAACCTTGAAATTTCAATTATTCTAAAACATGTTAATCTGCCAGATACTTGATGTTAGACAAAGTTCAATCTTAACACTTCTGTGTTCACTTTATTTTCATATGTTCATATCAGCATGGTGTGAAATAAATTAATTTCCTTCTAGTCCTTTTAGTGTTTTAGATACCTCAAACTAAGTCATTGTCAGATTTTGAGTCCTCCTGTAAACTCAAGAATAGGACCAAATCATAGACTAATCCTTAATTTTACACAGGATTTTGTAATGGTAGATATTTAGCAGGTGAGAAACTCAGAAGTTTACACCATCCAATCTTAAAAAGACAAAAAATGTCAAGAAAAGTCCTGTAATCTTGTTTCTACTTTAAAAAAAAAATCTACTTCTTTTGATGGGATGTATTTCAGGCTTTGCGTAGTATGGTATTTTGAGCTGAAGGTATTACTTCCTGTATGGGTTGTTTTGCTTTGTTTTCTGAGTCTATAAAACCTTTCCACGGTCCATGGTATCCATCTGTAATTTATCCACCTGTGTGTTCTGAAGTTGAATTTTGTGTGGCTGTAAATCCCATCTTGGCTTACTGCATATTGACTCGTGTATAGACCTGCCTTGCTGTGGCTGTGGGGTGTGTCTGCATGGAACACTGAACAAACAGTGCAGAAGCAGCTGACCTTTTTTTTTTACCTAGACTAATAGAAGAAAAGAGTAATGAGCCTTGTCCTTGAGGTAACAGATGTGTCAGGCTACATTATAGTCATGATCTGCAGGTCCTTAGCACATCTCACTGGAAAGTACAGTTCAAAAGACACTGAGTTAATGTGACCCCTCAACTTTCAGTATTTGAATTAGGAAACCTAAATCTGAATTTTCAAACAGATGCACCCTGCAGAGTACTGAGCCAAAGCCCTGTAAGAAATCTAGGTTGTAACTCTTTTAAGAAACGCATTGGGAACTTTATTTCATTATTGGCTGAAGACAGTCAAAGTGTGAGCCGTTACTAAGGCAATAGTTCAGGTATTCGGTGACTGCCTAGCCCGTTGCTGCGAGGGTGGCAGGAGCTCATGGCTACAGGTGAGTGATGGCACCTCTGGTAGTAATCTGTGCATCTAAAGCTACTGTGAAACTGCAGTTGAAGACAGCTCAACTGTTTGAAGTTCAATCTGTGGCCCTTTTTCTGGCTCCAGTTCCCAGTTTGCACAGAGTTCTGTGAATTGGTGTGCAGGTCTTTTAAAGGAAAGGAAAAGGGAGCAGGAGAGCTGATAAGATGTTATGTGTGCTTAGCAGAGGGTGGTTTTATTGTTGGCGTACTTAAGTTTCAGGACTCTAGTTCCTGCTCTGTGAACCAGCTTGTAAGTACAGTGGGAAGCTTCATACCCGTGTTCTCTACAAGCCTGTCTTGTTGGCCACTGACTTTTAACAAATACCCTTATTTCAGCTATCACATTGGACACTTAGAATCCATTTTGTGTGAATTTTTGAAACTCTGCAAGTGCTTTAGTGAATTATGGTAAATAAATGTTTCCTTCCACTGGCTCCTTTTTGAGACACATTGTCTGGGGAAAGTTCCCTTTTTTATCATGATTGCTAAGGAAGACAAGGCAGTAGTTCGAGATAATATTGTGGTATGTATTACTTATGGCTCTGCCTATGGGCTTATCAAACTGTTGTGCTTGCTGGTATGTTTTCATGCTGATTGCTTTGGTACTTGCTCATAAACAGCCTACTAGGGATGTACCTATTAAAATTACATTTTAAGCTGCTTTGTAGATAGATAGTTGTATTTCAGCAAGAAATGATTGTGAACGTTATTTTTAATGTTGTGACCTGCTTTGAAGGTTAAGGAATTGATATCTGATAATTTCAAATGTTTGTGAAACCCTTTGTCACTTCACAGGCTCACAGAATGCAGAGATTTGGGTCCAAGTCAGGAGAGATGTGTGTTCCCATTGTCTGTATTTTGTTCAGAAGCATTTTGAAAACCAAAAAGTTTAAAAACTTATTTATCTGTAAGTGTGCTTTCATGACATTCAGTTTTGTTCATCTTAACAATACACTGCTCTTTGTGTTCCCTGTTTGCCAGGTCTCCATACTAAAAAAATGAGGTAGATGGAAAAGGTAAAAGACATTGTTTGTTCAAGTTGGCTCACAGAAATGTCAGTTTTCTCTAGTATCTTAGCCAGGCCTTGTAGTAAAATTCAGTTCTGTATTTTCTCTCAGTGGATTTTTTTCTTTCCCTTTTTCTTGCTCTGTCTTCTCTGTGTTGCTGGTATTTCTCTAGAGAATGCGATCTCTCACCTTTTATGTCCCCTCTTCATCCCTTTATAGGAACTGTTTTTCTGTTTCTCCTCCCTATTCTCAGCTGTAGCACATTTATTCTTCAAAGTTGTTCTTCAGCTAACAAATAATCTCTGCTTTGTTGTTGGGAATGCTTAATTCCACAGATGGCATCCTCATGTAAAGGATTCTTCCATGAGAACTGTGTGGAAAACATCAGCAAATCTTGAATGTTGTCTGCAGCTTTCTTCTTAATACTTTCTATTTCTTCTATTGTTCAGTGCAGTTGCATGTTTAGTGTTTGTTTCTTAATGAGTTAAATGAGATCACAGTTCATACAGAAGTATCTTATATTAAGATTCTTTAAAGGAACCTTGTATATTTCTTCCTCACTTTTTTCTTCCTGACATATTTTTCTTCCTTCTTTGCCAGCAGGATTTTACACTTATTTTTACAGCCACATGATTCTTGAATAAACAGTTTTATTGTGTAGGATGCAAGAGTGTACTTCATATCCTCGTGGCTGATGGCAATTCACACTTGTTGCAGGTTACTGCAGTGTCTCTTTAAGTGTCCGTGTCATGTAGGTAATAATTTGATAATGAATACTTGAGTGGAGCAAATCTGTAAATGTTTAGAGACAAGATAAAGGCAAGTCAGAAATATTTGAAAAGTAGATCTCTCCAAATGTCTGCAGAACTAGTGATGAAATGCATCTTGAGCTAGAGAAACAGCAAGAACAGCTTCAATTCCAGCTACAGATATTTAGAGATATGGGCACATCCTTCATCAGTGTATACAAAGCTGGATAGTTAATGAGTCAGAAATTGTGTGTCTGTGGGTGTAGGATATGCACAGGGACAGCTCTGGCATGTGCATCCAATGAATTTGCCATCTCTAGGCTTCTAAAACAGAGAACCACATTCATTGTCTTGACTTGTTACTGTTTTTCTTTTTGCTTGAAAACATATTTGTTAACTTATAATTACCGATTTCATTTCACTTTGGCATTATAAAAAACTGCTCAGTTTTTGAGTAAGTGGGCAGTGAAGGCAGTAGCAGTTAATTTTTTATAGAAAGCATTAATTTCTGTGCATATGGAAATTCTTCATAATATGAAGAGCAAAGATTAGATGATATTCTAAGTAGCAGCAAGCTTTTATTAAATTTCCTTGTAATATATTATGCTTGCACAATTACCATTACTGTCTCTATTAGTCTCCTGCACTAAGTTAATGCTTTAATTGGTGATAGCATGTCAAGAAAACTGAATAAACTTGGTGGAAGTTCATGGTAGACACGAGGACGATACATCTTTACTAAGATAAGATTTGTGGTAGTTAGTGCAGTGTGAGAAAGCAGGTGCAGTCACATCATCATTTCTATTCAATGGATATTTTTCTAGCAGGATAATCTGCAGGGCAAGTTTAGTGCTGTCTCCCCTGCTCCTCCATTCCACCTCCTCCTTTCCAGCCCTGCTTTCACACAGCTCCCCCTTTCCTGCCTCAGACATCCTCTCATTATCGTGTAACGCAGCCCAACCCTCGCCCTGTGTTGCGCCCTGTGTTTCGCCATCTGGCCGGGCAGGGACTGCAACCTGCCAGACCTTGGAGCTGGAAGAATGGGAATGGCTCATTCCTGCAGAGGGCCTGGGCGTGTGGTTTTACCATAATGTGGGCTTTTTTCACCTCCTGAGCCTTCACCTACATAAAGAAATCTGTGATCTGGATCCATGGAATTTGGGAGTCAAACCAGTTAGTGGAAAGCTAATTATCAGTTAATAGTTCTTATTTTACTTTATTATTATTATTACAGATAAGAAATATTTCATTTGTCTATCAGTTAACAGTCTGGTATGTCTCCCATTTGTACTGATGTATTTTAAAAACATTATTAAAGTGATAATCTGCTTTTGCTTTTTAAATACCAAATTTATGTTTTCCTTTGACAGAGCTCCCTTGATAACTTTTTGCAATGTGCTGCTTCCCAATATGTGTAATATTATCTTTGGGTTGTTTTTTTTAATTCTCTTTCAGAAAGAAAAAAGTCAAGAAATGTCTGCCAATTTAAAGTACCTTTCCTTGGGTATCCTGGTTTTTCAGACCACAAGTTTAGTCCTGACCATGCGTTATTCTCGGACACTGAAAGAAGAAGGACCTCGATACTTATCCTCTACTGCAGTTGTTATTGCTGAGCTTCTGAAGATTTTGGCCTGTGTTCTATTGGTCTACAAAGACAGCAGTATGTGTCCAATTTTGCACCAAATAATTTTCCTAATCAATATGCTGTATTGCCATGTGAGTACAGGCCTACAACAAAGCATTTCCCTTCTCCTTGTGTAAGAAATAGTCTTGGAAAGACATTAATTGTATTTGCTGAAGAAAGTTCTTTTTAAAGAATATGGGTACCGAGGAGTGCAAGAATAAATTTTCTGCTAAGAACTGGAAGTTTGTGTTTGCTCAAGCTTTTAAAGAAATCCATATGTAGAAGTAGGGAAAAATGAAAAGCTTTAAGTGTGTCCAAAGTATGAAAGATAATTTAGAAGCCTATAATAAACAGCAGATGGAAGAGGGAGAGAGCAATTTCATTGTTTTACAGGAAGAGTCACAGCTTTGAGGTAAAAAAAGTATATTCGGATTTACTCTATTTCTTATTTTTTACATTTTAAGCTGAATTTATCTGGTTCCTGGGCATATATATTTGATTTTCAACAGCGTAAAAATATCATTATATGTGCATAAATATTGATGACACTCTAGGATTCTAAATGCATACTTTTTAGGTGATACCCTTTAATGTATTATCTTCAAATACTGATGCAGTTTCAGTATGTTGTATTCACAGTATTTTGAATAGTTATTTTCATTTTCATATTCCAGGCTGTGGGAAGAAACTTGCAGCCATTTTTCCTTACATATACAAGACTGGTGAAAGTCAAACAAACGTAGATAGTGTTTTGAGGTCTTGATATAGTGATAGCTTTAAAAAGGGGCAACCATTTTAAGATGAGAGCATTGCTATTTCTTTTTTTTTTTACCTCTCCTTTTAATGAATGTCTATCTCTTCTGCTGTTTCTTTGGGCAGAGTGCAATTTACGGACTCTGAACAGAGTGCTGCATGATGAAATCCTTAATAAACCCATGGAAACTCTGAAACTTGCTATTCCGTCAGGAATTTACACTCTTCAGAACAACTTGCTGTATGTAGCATTGTCAAACCTAGATGCAGCCACATACCAGGTATTGTGTATTTGGAATTCTCTGTAAGTTTCAAAAAAACCCCCATGAATTATGCAGTAGTAACTGTTTCTGGTTCTTCTAGGTCACGTATCAACTGAAAATTCTCACCACAGCATTGTTCTCTGTGTCCATGTTGAGCAAGAAATTGGGTGTGTACCAGTGGCTGTCATTAGTAATATTGATGACAGGAGTGGCATTTGTACAGGTAAATGTTAGCAGGTGGTTTGTGCTTTTTTCAGTGTGTTTATCCAAGGAACATGTATTTCTGTACTGATTATACAGCTTTCTGATTCTACCAGCTGCACACGAGCACCAGAATGTAGTCAGGAGCTACAAATCACAGCTGGCCAGGTCTGGAGGACACAAGAAATGATTCAAAGGCAGAAGATAATGCCTCTTTCGCAACCCAGTGCTCTGCTGTAGAATGTGACAGGGCCTCTGGAGCAACCTGCAAGTAATAATGATAGCAATGTTTATTAGCACCTTTCTTCAGACATGAGGAAGTCACAGATCACTGCCAGTACAGGCCAGGCTCACTGTCATGTGGTTGGCAAATTTACTTGAACTGTGTCAAAAGGCAAAATTGACCTCAGGTCTAAATAGTGCAGGCACCAGAGTCTGTAGTTTTCAGAGGGCAGTACCATGGGATGAGAGACTATTCCAAGGATTTTTAGCATATCCTTGAACTTCTGTTTTTTAAACGTAAGGATTTGAAAGAAGATAGGATAATTAAATTCACTAATTAAAAATGAGAATTAAACTTTCTGGCAGTATTTAACAGAGTCCTCAGAGTTTTCTAACTGTGCTTGTATTTGTAACCAACTGTTAGGTGGCACAAGTCAGTGGCTTTGAATGACCATGATAAGTCACACTGGGGTTCAGAAACAATTCTGGCATATAAAACATAAATCCTGCACCTGTTTAAATTGATGAGTATTCTCCCAGTTCAGGCACAATTTTACTCTTTACAAATAAATAGCAAGAAAAATTGTAGCTTTGCAGTCCTTTGAAAGTATTTATGGTGCAAAAATGTAAAACTTTACAAGCATGTGATTGTATTAAATAACTGTTACTGTTGCTAGAAAACAAATTTGCATTTTAGAGGAACTCATGACTTGAAATCATGAGTGAATTTAGTCTCACTGTTTTTACATCCAGTGGCCTTCAGACTCTCAAGCAGCACCTGCTAAGGAGCATTCAGCAGGATCACAGTTTGTGGGGCTGATTGCAGTGCTCATAGCCTGCTTTTCTAGTGGATTTGCTGGGGTTTATTTTGAGAAGATTTTAAAGGAAACTAAGCAGTCTGTGTGGATTAGAAACATTCAGCTTGGTAAGTTTAATTTTTATCATCTGTTAAAGATACTGGATTCTGAAGAATTAAGATAAATATGCAAAATATATCTATAAATAAAAATGCCACATTTTTGTATGCTGCATAAATATTATTTTAAAACCAAAAGTATAAACTCTTTTACATAGAATTCTAGCAGTTACTTTCTGATCTCAACCTAGTTCTTGATTTAATTGGTTAATAGAGTAACTGTAAGTTTGTACAGAATCTGTCAACTGAATTTGTGGTTTTAAATTTTCTAAAGAATATTATTACATGTAGGATTCTGGGTATCCTCTGTGTTTAAAAATCTTGTCTTCACTAATTCAGAATATCTGATAAACCTAGATAGTAATAATTTTTCCAAACAAAGCATAACTGCTTTGTTTGTGAATAAAGTTGAGCAATGTATTATTATTTCAGTACAAAGGTCAGTTTGTTTCAGTTGTCTGTATAATCACTGGAGAAAGACATATACAGAAGCCAGTTCATCTTAACCATTTGAATGTCCTTACCTATTGTGCACCTGTAAGTAAGAGGATACCTTCTATTTCCAAAGTAGTTCTGGGTCTTCTATACCCAAGACATTAATGACAACAAAATTGATCTGTGTTCCTGAATGGGTTTTACCTCACCCCAAAGCAATCTTGTCCAGTTTATGGAGTTTGAAACGTGAAGTTCAGTAGAATGTGTTTACTATTGAAGTTATTTTCAGTTCAAAAATGTTGTTACAGTAAAATCAAAGTGAGCAATTCAGATCTATAGAAAGCCCTGGGAGACTTGGCTATCAGCCAGAAGCGGCAGGGAGCTCAGCTGCTGCTGGCTGATAGGGAGGAGGTTACTCCCCAAGAATTCACATAGTAGGAATACACAGTTCTCTGCAGGTGCACGAAAATAGCCAGGATGAAATAATATAAACATGGGACTTGTGAGAGATAGGTTCTAACCAATTGAAGTATCTAGCGTGGTGGTGTGGTAACTCTTTTAGCCAATAAGCTGTAGTTCTAACCCTATATAAACTGTGTGCTAGGTCTAATAAAATGTCTTCACTTAAATCCTATGGGTTTGTGTTGTGAAGTCCTTTCTCTGCCGCGAACTTTGTTTACTTTACAAAAATAAAATTAATTTTTTCATATTTCATAGCAAGTTTTCTCATGCAGCTTTTAGAAAATATTTAAAACATGAAATCATAATTTCAAAACTACATTAGTGTGTTTTTCTGCAAATGCAAGATAGTTGCCCACTTCAGACATTGGATTATTCAGGAGCAAGTCAGTCATAAGCAAGAGCTTTGAAATAGAGCTTTTCTTAAAACACAAACAACAAAACCCATTATGTCCAACCTGGTTTTCTTTTTCATATTCGTAGAGAATTATTAAAACTCTAGAAAAAGTGGAAAATATATTTGACTTAATTGTTTAAAAATGCAGTTCTTAGTGCATACCAGTATCATAACAGGGATGTATGAATTTAATTAATAGTTGATTTTATTTCTTTATTTTAGCAGATCAGTTGGAAAATGCAAGTCAGTCGTTTAATCTAAATGAAACCTAAATTTTTAATTGTACCTATCAAAAGAATTATTTCTTGTCGAACGGAGGGTTTTATTTTGTTCCAAACAATGCCACCTTTTTCAGATGCAAAGAAATATGATAAAAATCAGCTTTTCACAGAGCAGGAATGGAAAAAAATGTTGCCCCTTTTCTGCTCAGGACTAGAGCCTTTATCAGTCACAGAAGAGCTGCTTGCATTACTTCATGCTTGAGGGGATTAGAGAACTTTCCCGTGTGATAGAATAACACTATACTCACCAAATTACAAATCTTTTAGTCTTAATCTCATTTTCTTCTTTTGACATTGAGTCTCTACCAGTAAACACTGACCATGTTTGAGACTGGTTCAGGAGAATCCCATTGTGAAGACCCTCATCTGAATTGGCAAACTGCTACTTGCTGCTCTTGCTGTGTCAGAGACCCTCTCCCCCACTGAATGTTCTCCCTGTTTGTCTTTTCAGGTTATAGTGTGACTTCAGCCTTCAGTCATGACTAGTTTCAGGGAAATTGAAATAGTGTTTAGGTGAATTTTGCTATATAACCATAAACAAAAATCACACCATTCCAGTAGAAGGCAGTGGAAGATAAGTATATGAGGATATCCTAATGGAAACTGTCAAAACTCGTTATTACTGTGAAGAGCAGCTTTTAAAAGAGAATAACTGACTGATTGCATTTGGATGTGATGGTATTGCAAGTGGCAGTCCAGTTTGAAAATACATGAGCAGCCCTCAGGGATAGGGAGCCTGTTTGCACATCTTTCACCTGAAGCTTTTGAATCAATCTTGTACTTGCAGGGTTTTTTGGCAGCATATTTGGACTGATGGGTGTGTACATTTATGATGGAGAACAACTGTCAAAGAATGGATTTTTTCAAGGATACAATAAACTCACTTGGGTGGTGGTTGTTCTACAGGTGAGATACCTTGGATTGTGTGTTTCTGTGAAGGCAAGTGGGATTTACTTTACTGTAAATGACTGGGTAAACTAATTGGTGTCATCAAAGCTACTGAAGTTCTAAAGACAAAAGTCTGATCTATCACTATTAGAATAAACCTCTAGACAAAAACTTGGAAAATATATAGCAAGTATATGATTAAGTATTGTGCAACTTAAAAGCATGTAAGCATTACTTATTTTGGGATGTTTAAACAAAATGAATATATATGCCCTTCCTCATGTGCCTAGAAAGGTATAGTACAAGCATTTCCACTCATTTAGTGGTGGTAATATGATCAACAATTCCTTTAATGGGGAAAGAACTACTTCTCCAATATTTATTTTAACAGTGCATATGCATAATATAAAATAAATATATTGCTGCTAAACATAAACAAAAGCTTTTCCTAAAGTGTGTGTGTTAAAATAGATGCTCTCTGTCAAACTATCTGTTTGTGAATCCAAACCTCGCTATTTTTTCAGGCACTTGGAGGGCTGGTTATTGCTGCTGTTATAAAATACGCAGACAACATTTTAAAAGGATTTGCAACTTCTCTCTCTATTATACTGTCAACATTGATCTCCTATTTCTGGCTGCAAGATTTTGTCCCTACAAGGTAAGAATCATTTTCCATGTGTGCTGGAAAAAGCCTAAGCCACGCTTTCAGAATGTTTCAGTACAACTTGCACATCAAAGTTTAGTTTTATGCATAACCAACAGTTAGTTTTTTCAGCCCGGTTGTCCCGGTGCTGTTTCCAGCAGGGTCAGCTGGCCCTGACTCCGGATCGCAGCGGTAGCCCCGCTCCCTGCGGGGGTTCCGGGTCGCTCCCTTCCCTTTCCCGCATCCCGCGGCTCCCGCGGCGCTGCCGTGCGGCCCGCGCCCCCTGGCGGCCAAGCCGCGTGTGCCCGGCGGGACAGGGATGGGGACACTCCTGCACTGCTGCCATGCAGGGACAGGAACACTCCTGCACTGCTGTCATCCAGGGACAGGGACACTCCTGCACTGCTGTCATCCAGGGACAGGGACACTCTTGCACTGCTGTCATCCAGCTCACCGCAGTGTCTCTGACAGAGGGAACTGCAGTTACACACCCATGGAAATTACACTGCAGCACTGAGTTGCCCAAGAGCACCCAAAAAGGCAAAGGCAGAGCCTTTTCTAAGGCTGCTGAATATATTTAGTAGTGAAAACGCTCAGGCAAGATAGAAGGTTCTTGCCCAGTGCTTCCAGGCCCAGCGCACTGTGTCCTGGTGTTTTGTGAATGAGGCTGTAGTGGCTCTGTGCACCTCAGGCTTTGTGCATGGGTAGGTTCAGAACAGTGCATGTATTGGCAGTGCATGTTAATATATGAAGTGTAGATGTAATAATCCCACTTCCAGATATATTAATAGGATTTTGCTTATAATTGACCAACTCATACTCCCATATGTTACACATATGCATAGCATAAAATATTTTTAATATTATTTATAATTTATGTATCTGGTACAAAGAAACATGTTTTTATCTAAAAGTATGTATGTGGTCCCTTCTAACCTTACTCATCTGTGATCCTGTAATATTACCAGGGCTTTACTTAAACGTTTCAAAAGGAAGTAGAGCAAGTATGTAGGCTTAAAAAGTGGAAGACATAGAACTTGAATTATAAATAGCCTATATTTGTCCCATTAAAATGATTGTACAAAGTGGTTTAAGAATTTCTGTGTGCTCAAATGGAAACTTAATAAGTAACTTAACAGCTTCTGCAAACATGTTCAAATGGAAACAGTGGTAAATAATTAAATTAAATAGAACTAACTAGCAGCATGAAGCCATCCCATTTAATAAAACTTGATCAACTTGAGTTAATCAAACATAATCTTTAGTACGTTGCTTATGCTAACTGAATATATTTGAACTGAAACTGTATAATTGTTTCTGTCATGTCAACAAACACTTTTGATTGGGGTAATAGTTGTAAAGTACATAAATGCTTGAAGGTATTGCGATGGACCATGCCCAGAAACAGAAAAACTGTGTTCTCTGATGGATTTTGGTGTTATGTGCCACAGTTTTCTTAGCATTTGGTTCAAATCCAGTTGTCAGCATTGTCATATCTTTATGAAAAGGTTTATTTCCGAAACGTGCACTGATTGTGTACTGGCTGTGGATATTTTGTTTCAGACTTGTAACTACCAAAACAACTTGAAAGGCCTGTATGTCACAATACAAAAGATGCCTTTATTATCTTTTCCTGACATAAATCTTTATGTATCAGCCAAAAATTAGATTATACTGACTTGAAAACCGGTTCTTGTACCACTGTCATTTGTTTTGGCATAAGCTTTGGATTTCAAAGCAAACACAGCTCCAACAATATGAAGTATGTAAGATGTTAAAAGGAGCTGGGTAACCACAGTAATTGCACTTGAGCTACTGCTTGCATTTTGCATACAGCTTTAGGTAAAAGATAAAAAAAAAAACAAGTTCATCTGATTGCTTTTGACAATTGTTTCATGAAGGTATAGTTTTCATTTTCAGAATATGTCAGTATAATGCTACATTAGTTTGAATTATAAGTTTCTTACTTCATCAACTTCCTGCATCCTTCCAAAATAAATACATGCAAATTATTTTTTTCCTTATAAATTGGACAAAAATAATTTATCTTCCACTTTTCCTCATGGAAAAGTCCTTTCTTTTGATTGTATTACATAAATAAATTTGCATCAACTAAAGCAACCTTTTTTTTCCATCCCTGTTCTATTCAGTGTCTTTTTCTTCGGAGCCATCCTTGTAATAGCAGCTACTTTCCTATATGGTTATGATCCCAAACCCGCAGGAAATCCCATTAAGGCATAGCAGACTTCTCATCAACCTGCTTCTCAAGATCATGCACTGGGGCCTTGCTAGCAGTGGCATGTGGAAAGTGCCATTGTGCACTGCAAGGGAAGGATTACTGCCCTGACTGTGTTGAAGAAATGCTGATGAGTGGTTATGAACAGCCAGAAGGCTTACAGGGGATGCTGATCTGTAACTGAGGGGAGGGGAAATGTCAGGGGAATGCCCGGTGCAATTTGCTAATAAAAACTTGAACCAAAAGTTTCCAAGAAACTACAATTAGGAATGTTTACAGCTTTGACAGAGATTGCATCAAAAGAATTTACTGTATTGACTGCTGCAGAAAAATATCCTATGCACTCTTTGAAAGAGCACATGACATCATTGTCAGATTGTATGTTTTTGCGATTTGATTATATTTAATCTCAGTAAATGTTTTTAACTGTTTGTCTATTTACATGTAATGAGCTGAACATCATAGTTCTAAAGTGATGGTTCTAATTAGGTATTCCTTATTAAGACTGTGAAAATTGAAGTATGGTTGAAAGACACATTCACAATATCAAATATTTTTATATTTTTAGGAAGCTGATTTAATAACAAAAATCTGTTATTAAATAATATTATAATTCTGTTGCTTGTATAAAACTATAATAAGAATGTTAACATTCTCACCGAAGTACACAAAGGCAGAAATTCGCAGTGAGAGCTGGAAATCCTTGTTGATACTCCAGCCTTCATCAGCCTGTAGTGTTCCAACAGATGGAATAACTCTGGGAACACCAGCTGGAGGTTACTGCACTAATCTGGTCGTACAAGTAGGGTTATGATGGGTGCTTGCTCAGATGTAATGTTCATTGTTGTTATTTTTATTGATTATAAATCAACTTTTTGGTAGAACCTTAAATGTAGTTTTTATGCTTTAAATAGCCTCTGAAGATTTTCTTTAAACAACAATTAAAAAAATAGCCCATAATAAACTGTCTGTAACAGCTCCATCTGGAGCTATTAAGGTATGGCATCTGCATATTGTACTGTACTTTATTACAGAGGAGTTTTTTAAACAAGTGTTGTTTACGTATGAACGCTCTAATGCTTTTTCTGTACATTTCTATGTAATGGCTTAATTAGAGTTTTGGTGGGGTTTTTTAAATTATTATTTTGTTCTAGGAGTCCTTGGTCCAGTAGGCCAAACGGTTTCTATGGAGCTGTTCAGACTAGTAGTGGAATTACTTTAATAGGAAACATAATTAAAAAGTAATTAATTGTGCAATAGCAAAATATAAAAACATGTTGTTGTTCTGTTTTAAGCAAACAAACAAAAAAAACTTCACAAAGAAACCTTGATGCATCAATTAGACTGTTATGAACACTTCGTTTGAAGTATTTGCTTATGGTCAGAAACACCAAAAAATGTCTGGTACTAATAAACAAAATAGCTGTCTTAAAAATCACTGGTTTTCAGGAGACTATTCACAATGGATATTAATGAAGTGACTCTTACCCACGTTGCACCTGTAACAGTGTGCACTTATACAGAAACGTATCAGGAGTCCCTTACCAGTAGAATGACAAGTGGTAAAAATATCTCACTTCCCTTGTTCCCCCCCCATGCTCGTTCTCACTTCTATCTTGTGCAAAAGAAAACGTGTTAAAGGGAAAGGTATTTTAAAATGTTTACTAAAAGTACCTCATCCAATTCACTACAAGATTCTGGAGGAGGGCTCTGAGATTTCTTAATGAAGTGTTTTAAATGGGGAAGGAAGAATTCCACTTACGTTAGTTAATTTAAAATAATGTTTTTCTTCTGTTGGCAATTACATGTGTTATCAGGGGTTTTTTGTTTGTCATATCAGAGCAAAACATTAAAGAAATGTTACAGTTATGCCAAGGGCTTGCTAGGCTTTGGGAACTGTGAATCTGTCCCAGCATGTTGTAATTGCAGGAGTTTTGCCACTTGGCAGTCACAACGATCTTGTAGCACCCTAAATTGGTATCCTATGTTAATATTAAATGTTCTTCCTGTAACATTCAATGTGGCAAAAATCTTTGAAAAATTCCAGGTGGTCATTTCCGCTCTGCAGTGCACAGGAGGCGAGATGTGTGCGTGGAACCGTGGCCGAGAGGGAAGTGTTTGTAATCACATCTGAACTGGAGTTTGGCCTACACAGTAATACTTTTAGTTTCATGAATCACAATAGTGGAAGTGTTCAGGTGACATAATTGGTTACTTCCTTCTGGATTGTCTCCAAGAAAACATAAGAAGCAGGTTGAAAACAGTTTAAAGCTGGTTGTACAGGAAGGGACCAAACAGGCCCAATAATCACCACGTTGGTGGAGCTCTGTTATGTGGAACCCAATTTTAACATTTCAGGTGCACCTCAGTATTTGTCAGAAAGGAGCATTTTAATGGAAAGAACAGGAATATGTGCTCTTTGCTTTGGAATAGGATGTCATGCAGCTTTGGAAAACAATGTATCTGCTCTACTACATGAATGCTGTTGGTAGATCGCTGATGTTTCTGTGCTTGCAGTTGGCAGTCCCTTTAAGTTTTCCGCTAGAAGGATTGATCTCTTCATACACTTGCTGCTGTAAAGGAAAAATGGATTTGCATTTTTACTGTGTTTCCTTAGTCTTTGACAGAGTAAGAACTAAAAGGATTTGAGGAAGGTGTACTGATTTCTGTAGTCTGTGCAATCTGAGAACATATGCACATTTTCTCACCAACATACTTTTGTATTTGGATTTTTTTTAAAAAGAAAGCAGTTTTACATCTATAACTCATTTACTAACCAAAGAGGCATAGCTAGGACAGAGCATTAGGAAGTACTGGATGGTATGCTTTGAGTTTGCTGTCAAAGCAATCTGTAGGAGTCCAGCTTTCCAGAAATAAACTTGTCTTTCTGAACTACTTTTCTGACTTCTAGATAATGGTTTTGTTAGTTTAGTTGTATATTTAGAAGGCTGGCATATACTTAGCAAAATTTTATTTAAATATTTATAGTTACAGCTAGGTATTTATTTGCAATAACTTGAATTATGTCATTTTTTTAAGACTTGCATAATGGGAGTATTTATTGAATACTTGGATATGTGGTAATTTTATTTGGGAATCTCTGGGATACATGATGAATGGTCAAATAACAATCAACTTAGAACTTTCCATCTTCAAAGCAAAATAAATCAGTTCAGTGGTGAAAAACCTTGAGTCTAATAAAGTAAGGGTTTTTTTAACATTGTATTTCTGTTCTGTCCACAAGTGCCCAATAATCTTTTTCTCAAAGAATGCAGGTAATTGTACAGTTCTAATCAATTTCTTTGGTTTAGACAAACTATAATAAAACCTCCTTTTTTGTTCGCTTTAATAAAGGGTAATTTAATGTTCTAGATTCAGCTTCTACAAGATAACACCTTTGTTTTTTTACTGCAACTTTTTAGTAACTATTGTCTTATTTTTCCTCAAAAAAAAAAGTCTCATTTTGGTAGCCTGTACTTGGATTTCATTTGCTCTGCAGTCCTGTCACAGACTTTTAGTAGTACATAATTGTTTTGTGTTCCTAATTTATGTCTGTAATTCAGGATACTGCCATAGATTCTGTTGAATTGTTTTTTAATTGATAAATGAAACTTTGCATTTCTTCTGGTTTTTGTTATCAGTAACTTTCATATATTAATATATTTCCTGATCAGCTGTGCATGTTCTGTTGTATTTAAGGAGTCATCATTTTCCAGATTTGAAGCTGTTGCTCATTTTCCTTCCGATGAAAATGGTTCTTGCTGGATATTGTGTCAAGGAGGATTATTCATTGTTTTCTTGTCTGAGATACATGTTTTGTAAGAATGAGATATTAACAGACAGTGAGGATTTTTTTGTGTATTAGAAGGTAATGTTCATCTGTAACATGGTATTATACCATATATTTGGTCATGTATTATTACCTAAGGTGGTGTATTACTGTGACAAAGTCCAAGTACTATTTCTTTGCCTTTGTTTTAATTGTTCCTTCCATTTTTAATGCTGATTATTTTCCAGAGGAAGTGACTAGGAAGTTTTGTTCTTTCCAGGTAAGCCTATATGTTTTTAGGTATGTAGAATTAAGACATTTTTACTGAAAGAAAATGCAGGGGGAAATGCAACAAAATACATGGAATTAATTAGATTGTATCTTCTGCTTCAGGTTGCCATCCAAATTTCTGTTCAGTTGGATTCTTAACTTTTTCTAATTATGTCTCAGTAGCTTAATTTGTAACTAGAAAAAAAAAAGAATCTGTCCTGAGGTGCCATTCAGTGCTTCTTCTTGAATGTCTGCTGTGTGTTTGCATCCAAGATGAGACATGACAAATTAACTCTTACCTTTAACCTTCCATGATCGTTCTGACTGTAATTGGCCATATTCATTTCATTAGCAATTTGTAGCTCAGTAAGAATTGTTTATATGCTGAGCATACATTTGTATTTGCGACCATGAGTATCACTTTTTTAGATTTTTTTAAACTTTGTCTTTATTGTCAATATATAAGCCCAAATATAGATCATGTATTCAAACACTGTAGCAAAGTTTTTAAGGTAGTCTTAGGTTTTTATATGTTGATGTTGATATTTGTGTGTGATTATTCTGAATACAGTTCTAATATATGGTGTTTCCAGGCCATTTGGAAATGAGATTTTTTGGTGTAACACTGCTGAATCATGGAATGCATCTTACATGACCTAACACAGTCTTTTTTAATCCATATTGAGGTAAAATACTGTATCTTTTTCTTCTGTATGTGTAGATAATGCCACTGTAGTAATAAATGGTTAAAATTAAGCACTGGCGTTATTAGGGATATGATAAAAAATGTTTGAGAGCATTGTAAAAGGAGAGGCTTTCCTTATGCATATTTTAGCAGAAATAAAAAAACATTTTAATTAACATTTATTATTTCAGAACATAATTTTAGCATGATTTTCTATAAATGCCAAAAGGCTGTTCCAAGATGATCATTAATGGGGGTTTTTAGCATACAGCTTACTGATTTTGCCAGGAATTTAATTTTGACTGAGACATGCTGCTTTTTGACCCCTGTGTCATGACTTCCTGTGAATCACATTCAGGCAGTGTTCTTGTGACTCTCTCTGTGCTCTTCTGGTCTGAAACCCCAGATCTCCTTGTCCTGGATTGGAGGTGGTAGGGAGGGCCTGGATATCAATATCAGTATCAAGTTACAGTATGGGGTGTGATTGTAAAGCACTGTAATCCTTTCTAGAAGGAACTATGAATAGCTGTAATTTACAATATATCAACGACCTGAACAGACTTCATAAGCACATTACTGTAGATGATGGATAACATGTTTCTCTGTCCTGTCCAGAGATACATATAATAAAACTGGGTCATTTCACCAGCAATTTTCAGGGCACTCTATTTCTATCAGTTCCTTTTGTCCATTTTTCTCCGATCTTATTGTTCACATACAATATGATTTAAACTGATTTTTTTGGCCAATAGCTAACAAATTAATTATTCATCAACTAAACAAAGCAGCATAGCTGGTACAGAGTACTGGGGTGCAGGAGTCACTGTTCTTCAGGTTTAGCCTAAAAGCACTCCAGAGGAGTCCTAACTGAAACCATTGTTGAAACCATCACCCATTGTTGAAATGCAGTTACTCGGTTATACAGGGTCAGACACTCAGGTCTTTAGATGTAATGGACAATTTTGTTTCTTTTCTTCAGGAGTTTAAGTGCCTCCCGTTGCTCCTTTTCCCGGGCCCCTCGGCAGCTTCGGTACGGCGGAGCGGGGCGGTTGTTTGGGTTCGGTGCGGAGGAGAGATGCTCGTGAGGGCCTGCGAGAAAATACGGTTCCCGCGGGGCCGCGGCGGTGCTGGCGCGGGGTGCCGAGCGGCGGGGACCGTATCGGGGCCGTGCGGGGTCTGTGGGGCCGCCCCACGCCCGCGGCTTCCCAGCCCGGCCCCGCCCCGCCGTTCCCGGCC
>VWZD01003126.1:26808-52959 GCA_013396695.1 Sakesphorus luctuosus
AGCACCGGGCAGGGAGCCGCGCCGGGCCAGCCGGGGAGCCCCGGGCAAGGGGTCAGGCCGGGCAGCCCCTGAGGGCTGTTCCTCTGTGCGGGGAGCAGGAGCCTCGGGCGGCCTCGGCCGGGGCCCGCGGGGCGCTGGGGCCGCCCCAGGGTCCGGAGCGTGTCCGAACCCGCCTGGCACTGGCCGTGGGTCGGAGCGGGGGCCGGGCAGGGCCGGGGCGCGGTGCGGGTGTGCCGGCGGAGCACGGCCCGCTGTGCCCCTGGGCCGGAACGGGCCCGAGAGTGGGACACGGGGCAGCGTCTGAGGAGTTCCGCAAAGGGCGCCTGGAAGAAGGAGTTTGCAGTTTCCCCACTGTTTTGCTTCCTCTTGAATACACGAATTTTAAGAAGTTGTTAAATGTTTTGGTTGCTGGAGCTCGGAGTTTGTTTGGGTTTGTTTTTTGGATAAATTGATGAGTGCTGTTACCTCCAGTGTATCATTGCCCCTGGATTTTTTCCACTGTCTAACCCTGTGTAGCTTCGATGTATCCTCTCCTAAATACAATGTCGTTATGTCAAATTAAGGGACATCTTGGCAGACTAAATTGCTGATAGCCCTTCGGTTTGTCTTTTTGGAACAGTATCGAAGATGAGGGCGGTGTCAGAGTCGCTACGCAGGGTCATCGAAGTGCTGGCCAACCGTCTGATTACTTCATTGTTAAGAAGCAAAACTAATTGCGATGATAGTTGTTGATGTTTTCCAGGACATGTTTTCCCGTTCTTTGTAAAGATGGAAATGTGTGAGATTACTTTGTGCAAGTGTTAAATGCAGGTATTTTAAAATGAGTAGCAGAAGCCCAGTAAACACTCTTACTCAGGGGACAGGGTGTTCCATAATTTCTCTCTGGAGGACTCGTTGGTTAAGATCCAATATGCCTCCAAGTGTTCTTTACCTCTCAAATTTTGAAAGTATGTACATTGTTGTTTGGTAGCAAATTTCAGCTTGTGATACTTTCTGTCTTCAAATACGTGTTTTGGCATTTATTTGTTTTAAATACATTTTTAATGTTAAGCAGTCTGGTATTCCAGTGTATTCTTTATAATGACAGCAAAAACATAATGCATGGATTTTTTTTGTTAATGTTTGCTGAAACATTTAGTCAGTCTTCAGTGCTCAGTGTCCTCAGCTGCTTCATTATCCAGCATGTTGTGTGACATTGTGGGAAACAGGTACATGAAAATGGCCCCTATGTCTTGAATGGCTCACACTGGCAAACCAGTAAATAATCAAACATGTTCCTGTAGTTTCCAACCTGATTGGCTTATTTTGAAACTGTTTGACATCAAAGAAGACTGTGTGAGCCAGCAAGAATATACAGCTGGTTAACGAGGCAGTGGCATAGGCAAAAAGTTTCTGATGGGGAACTTCAGTCAAATGTAAGGTAATTGTCACTGGTTCTGATGTGGAAAGCTAAAAAAAATACCAGGCAAAAAGGAAACTCACTCATTGTTTCTGCAAAACCTCCTCCCACCACAGTTTGTGCTGGGCCCCTTGACAAGGTGGTGGGTGGTGCAGGAGGTTGGGCTGGTGCATGGTGGTATTTTTGGGTTTTTCTCTTTGCAGCTTTAGTAGCTGTATCACAGAAAAAATGTGTAATGGTGTGTTGCTCGAAATCCCATCCAACTTGGCTGTAAACACTTCTAGGGATGGGGCATCTACAACTTTTCTGTTTCAACACTTCCTTTTTTCAATAATTTTAATTTCAGTTTTGCCTTCCTTTATGACCAACTAGTATTCATCTTATGCAAGACAATGCGTTTTTTAAGCAGTCATGAAATTACTTTGTGTACTTGACTTGGTGCCTTTTCCTTTCCAGCAGAGGAGCAGCAGCAGCAGCTGTGATCTTTTATACCTGATGTCTTTGTTGCTTTGATAGTTACTCTGTTGTTGTCAGATGTGTGTTCTTAGGCTTGCCTGTCGTGTATACTTTTTATCACTGGCTGGCAGTACAAAGTGTTTGGTTAGAGATCTTCTCTCTAACCAGAGAAAAGGGTATTCTTAGAGCGCTGTTCTGTGCCACAGGTTTAGCCAGATGATACACTCTGCTCTGGCTACCTGGTTGCAGAGAAGTGTTGCTGTTACTCTGATAGGAACATCCCCGTTCCAGCTTGTTTTCACAAGGGCTCCATATCTTTTCCTATGTAAGGCCTTCTGATTTGGTTGCATTTAGGTCATTGCATTGGACTGCACTACGTTAGCCTGTTTGTAAAGGTTGGGTTTGTAGAGCAGGACAGGGCTGAATGTCCAGCACCTGCACTGCGTGTGTTAGGGTAGGAGAGGGCATCAGACTAGTGCTGAAATCTTGTGGACCAAATGCACATAATGTATCTTAATGCCCTGCAATTTAATCTTTTATTAGTCTCCTTCCCTTTCTCTTTCACCTCAGGAGTATTTTTGCTACTTTATAGTTGCAGCCACCTTTAAAAATGGCTGTAGAGGTGATGATCTAGATGTGACTAAATTACTTTTTTTTTAATAGATAAGAACAAATACAAGTACCTGTGGTAAGTGAGCCATAGTGACAAGAAAGCAAGGAAGTTTAACCCAAGTGATCTAAATGTCACTTGTGTTTGTTTCTGCCAGTGCGTTGGAAACATCTGCTCCCATTGCTTATGGCTGGGCTGACATGGCAGGGGGCGGCGTCACCTGCCCGTGCAGCTCCGGAGTCAGAGCCAGCTCAGCTGTGCAGAACAGCCCCTGGTTCACTCTGCTGTTCTGGTTTGTGGGGGGGCTTTGAGGAGCTGCCCAGAGCTGGACGAGGCAGTGCAGGCACAGATGGCCACTGAGCTGGCATTTGCTCTGAATGGAGTTGCTCCTGACCCCTGTGCTTGGAGGGACCAGGGGTGGTTCATGACACCCACCTCACCATCTGTCATACCAGTAACGTGAGGGCAGTCCAGGGGCTGTAAGAATGAACCTGAGTTTCTGATTTTGACACTGAGTCAAACAGCTACATTGATACTTACAGTTTGTGCAGAGCTGGATAAATTTTTAACCCAAAGCTAAAATAAGGATTGTGGGTGGAAAGGGAAAGGAATTGTGGGAAGGGAAGATAATTATAGCCACTTTCTGTACCTATAAAGACTGTTAATTTACCTCCTTAGGATTGTAGGCTGAAAAAGTAGCAGAAATATCTGTATGGTATGTCTGGATTTACTGAAGAAGGCTTGGAAAAGAAAAAAACAACACAATGCTGAGTTACTTCTGTAACTGACCTTTTACCTACTGATATGGTTACTTTTGAAAATTATCTTTTTAGCAAAAGGGATGAGTAGCCAGTGAGGTTTTCTGTATTTATTTCTCACATTTGTTCATAAGCTTTTTCTTTTTGTATATTGGAATCTGGAAAGAAAAGCTGGGTGTGGTTTGCATAAATCTCACAGTAAAAGAAAGACTTCAGTATTACCAAACTGCAGCTTAGAATTGTATAGTATTTGATGCTGGAAGGCACCTCCAAACATTTCTAATCCAGCAACCCCCCTCTCTTACACCACACAGGGTCAGCTGGAGCAGTTTGCTCAGGGCTGTGTCTAGTGAGGTTTGAGAGATGCAGACTCCATATTTCACTGAGCAGCCTGGTTTGGGGAGCCGTTGTTCAAGGTTTAAGTAGAATTTCTTGCACTTCAGTGTGTGATTCCAGTCCTGTCACTGATACCTCGGAGAGGAGTGTGGCTCTTGTCTTTGCTCCTTCCCATCAGCCACTTACACACATTGATAAGATCCCCGTGGGCCTTCTTGGGAAGCAGCTGAGATCCTTAGACTGTGTGTGCTTGGTGTAAATGCCAGGCCTGATCACATCAGTGCCACTCTGTTAGTAACTCGCTTCTGTACAAAGCTGGGGGAGTAGATGTTAAAGCAGCACTTCAGAGTTTAAAGGATGCTTGAGATTTCTGGTGAGTTATTCATAGTTCCTTCATATGAAAATAATTAGTGAACCATATCCTTAATTTGCAAATGTTGCACTGTGGCATGTTGTTTGACAGCATTAATGTAGTCTACAAGACGAGCAGGTTGTCCCACCCATGCTCTTTTTGTTCTCCTCAAAAGCTGCTTCTGATTCTACTAACTCACCGAAGAATTTGAAGTTCCTTGTGATGTCTTTCATCTGTATCTCCTCCTGCATTTGAAGCGCCGTGTAGCCAACAGGCCTGAGCCCGGGAGTGATCTGTGCTGCTCCCATTTGTTGTTTCAGTTTCGTTTCTGATTCAGAGCTATCAACATCTTGTATGTAGCAGTGGTGCCCTTTAGTAACAGAAGGGTTGTGGAACTGTTTGATAGACTTGGTAATTACATTTTGGGGTAGCTGAGTGTGAACACTGCTGTGTTTTGGAATCATGAAAAGTTGATTCCATGTGGCACTGTGTAGACTTAGCAATCTTCTCTCAGAAAAGAAACTAATTCTCTGAAGAAGAGTCTGTTTTCCCTGTAGCATCCTTGTTTCCCAGTCTGGCAGGATAAAGTATAAAGTGGTTTATATTTAGAGATGGCAGTGAAGGATTCTGCAGAGTATGGTTAAGACACTTTGGGATGTTAGCACCAAAGGGTTAAAAAAAGGAGTTTCACCTTAGGGCATAACTGTATGCCCAAATTTCGAGTCCTGTTTAATTGTTAATCATTCCTTTTATAGTGTTCAAATGCATTTCTCACAACTGATAGATGGTTAGATGTTTTAATCACTTGTCCTTTCTCTTGTTTTAGCCTCAAGGAATAGGCTCACCTAGTGTCTACCATGCTGTTATTGTGATTTTCTTGGAGTTTTTTGCTTGGGGACTCCTGACAGCTCCCACTCTGGTGGTAAGTGATTCTCTGGAGCTTTTTCTTGCTGTATGGGACGTGGAGCAATTACTGCAAAGGCACTGAGCCTTTCTCAGTTAAATGAAAGTTGTATATCTTTGAGCTGCTCTGTTGTGCAAGTGAAAAGTTCTGTAATTTTAGATGGTATTAAAAATTTCAAATTCTTTCATGAAAGCGGCGTAATGGTGTAGTGTAGCTGTTCACGTGCAAGGCTGCCAACACTGAAGCTTGCATGCAAGTGTTTGCTGACTGCAGCTTGATTTGGGGCATCAAAACCAGTAAGACAGTAAAAAGGATGTTAACTTCCCTGTCAAGATGCCACAAAAAGTTGGCACATTACAAATATAAGGACAAAAGTACTTAAAGCTTTGTAACATTATGCAAGTGTGTGTGTGGGTAGGGAAATCTTTGCTGACCTGGCTGTGTTTTCAACAGAAGCTTCAGAGCACAGACCCTGTTCCTCCAGTCAGAGGGATCCCTGTGATTAGTGAGACAGTCATACTACCATATTTGCACCAAATTATTTTCTCATGTAGTTGGTTGCTTTTAATTTGGATTTAATCTGTGAGTGACACATGCGGACAAATTAAAAAGAGTGAAGGCGTAAGAATCTCCAAGCAGACTCTGCCTAAAATGCAGTTTTGGTGCAGCTCTGAAAGCTGATGTTAACCATGAATGGTGCTTTGGGTATAACCTGCACATTGGTGACTGAATGGAGGCCCTCTGACCTGGCACCAGTCAGGCTCAGACCTGCATCTCTGGGGTCTGCTCACTGAACTCAGAGGCACTTCAAACGGTGATGTCTCTCCTCCCTCTCTCCCCAGTCCCGAACAGACGACACAGTAACATGTGGAAAGTCGGGTCTGAGATAATTCTCCAGGTTCTCTGTAGTCTGTTTGGATTTCAGATGCTGAAATCCCAAAGTACCTTCCATGCACATTGAAAATTAAATACGTTATTTGTGACTTGCCTTTTTCTTCCCCCCTCTGTATTCTGTGAAAATAAAAAAGTACTGTGCATCATAAAATTGGATGTATCGTGAGCAGTACTCGTAGTTAATATTGTGCAAATGACAGTGTTCATATTTCTTTCCAGGTTTTGCGTGAAACCTTCCCAAAACATACATTTCTAATGAATGGTCTAATTCAAGGAGTAAAGGTAAGCTGACAGAAGTTAATCAAAAGTACAATTTAAAGTGAATGGTGGGAGGAATACAGAAATGAATGCCAGTTGAGAGAAACATTCAAAAGGTTTTTCAGTATGGCTTTCAGAGTATAAATAAAATAGGGGAGCAAATCATTGCTAAAAAGGCAAATATGCATCAACTCACTTTTACTGAAGTATTGCTTGGTCTGTGTCTGCTGTTTGGGTTGAGCAAAAAAAGGTAGTGACTAATCCCGGATGATGCATACGGTGCTAAAGGTTGGTAATTCTTCACTTGGAGCTTGTTGCTCCAGTAGAGTATTTTCAATTAGTTAGGTTTTTGTGAATTCTAAATTGATAGGACTGCAAAACACGATTCATAAAACTGCTGTTATAACTGGATCATCTGCGTTTTGAACTTTGTGTAGTTTTGGGGTAACATCTTGAATTTTATGTAACCAGACATAGGATAGAAGATCAGTAATGCTTGGTCACATTACCTTTGATGCATTAGCCATTGACTTGAATCAAAATGGAGCCTGGGCTGTTCTCAGACTGTGGTGTGCTCAGCTATCACAATTCTAACTGCTTAGTTCTAACTTAAAATGTTTTCTTCATTTAGGGCTTATTATCGTTTCTCAGTGCCCCACTCATCGGTGCCCTGTCCGATGTGTGGGGACGAAAGTCCTTCTTGCTGCTAACAGTATTTTTCACCTGTGCACCAATACCACTAATGAAGATCAGCCCATGGTTAGTAAATTTTTTCACAGTAGATTTGCTGTTTCTCATTAAGGCTGCGTCTAATGTGTATGTTTGTAGCACTGTTGATAAATGTTGTTCACGCTTCACAGAAGGTTGAGACTTTTGTGTTACTTCTGTGCAAAGTCAGGGGAACGGAGTCAAACTGAAACAGCTGCTATGAGGCCAAAAGCCTTGGTCAGAATAGCTGCTGGTTCTGGTCCGTGTGCTGTAAGCGCTGTGTCCTGCTCCAGCACACGTGCAGACACCGGGAGAACGCTGTCATGGAAACTGCACATCTGTGTGTGGCCACAGCACTCAAATACTGACCAAGCTGAGTGGAACTTAAAACCTCACCTAACGCAAGTGCATGAAGTCACCATTTGTGACATAAAATGCTGCTGCAGTTTTACTCTTTCATTTCTAAAGTTCTAAAATCCACGAGCTTTCATGCTATGGGCAAGTCAGTAACCTCCGAACTGGCTGAACATCCCCCAGGTAGGGCCTGAGTCAGAGGCTGAGCCCTGTGCTGTGCCCGAGGGTGTGGCAGCAGGACCTGCCTGCCCTGACACAGGGCAGCTCCAGCTGTTCCGGGAGCTCCATCAGCCTTTCCTGTTTCCTCTCTGATCACACACATCATTCGGAAGGAGCTTGTTTCTAAATGTAGATTAAGGTTTCAAATGTCAAATGCTAATGCCTATTGCAAAAAGATATGGCTAATGTTGAGGCCTTTTGATGACCAGAATCTCAAAATACTGAAGTTCCCAATATGCTTTGGGTTATAGATCAGTTGCATTTATAAGTTGAACACTTCATTTCTCAGTAGTACTTAATCACAGCAGCTTTTTGTAGATGTTACAAAATCACACTTTTGGACTCTGTACACTGAGGAGGAGTCACATACCTCTATCAAGACACATTCACATTAGCTTTATCCAAGATTATCTTAATAAATTGTCAGGATAAGTTGGACAAGGTGATTTACTGTTGGACTGCACTTGGATTGAATAGACTTTTTGTTTCTGTTCAGCTGTTCTGATTTTTTTAATCATGTTTTAGGTGGTACTTTGCTGTTATCTCCGTGTCTGGAGTTTTTGCAGTGACGTTTTCTGTAGTTTTTGCATATGTAGCAGACATAACCCAAGAACATGAAAGAAGCATGGCCTATGGTTGGGTATGTATTATTTTGTCTCTTTTCCTGCAGTATGCAGTACTAAACTCTTCAGTCTGGAATGCTTTTCTTAAGCCACATGTTTGTTTCTTCTGTGGCAAGTTGATTTTAATTTGGAGTCAGGTTTTTCTGTTTATTGGTTGTGTCATCCAGTCTTGTATATCTAGAATATTCTGCTTCTAAATACAGCTCCTTGCTTCTCAGAGGTATCAGCAGACTCTAGAGTTAATTAAGCCTAATTATGTCAGTACATGCAAGAGTGCTGTGAGCCTCACCTTGCTGTCCAATCATTAAAGAAAGAAGTTTTTCTTGAAAACTCATGAGTGTCAGAAATTAAGGGGTGCCATCACATAGTCACAGTAGAAAGGCTACTTTTGATCACTACCTGATGACAATGGTTAGGCTTCTGAAAAAGAGGAAGTGTGGGTAATAACACTGCTGACTTGTGTCACTGAAAATCTTACCAGCTGTGATTTGTTGCAGGTTTCAGCAACTTTTGCAGCAAGTTTAGTCATCAGCCCTGCTATCGGTGCCTACCTTGGTCGAGTCTATGGCGACAGCCTGGTTGTGGTCTTGGCTACAGCAATAGCCTTGCTGGACATTTGTTTTATCCTTGTTGCTGTACCAGAATCGCTGCCAGAGAAGATGAGGCCGGCATCCTGGGGAGCACCCATTTCGTGGGAACAGGCTGACCCTTTTGCAGTAAGCTACTTAAATAGGGAATATGTTGTTATTCATAGACATTGAGCTTTGGCTTTGGTGACTGGGAAGAGGCTGAATTTTACTGTTTCAAGCTTGAAAACAAAGCCTTTATTTTTTCAAACTTGACCTTGCTTCACTGCTAATACTTTTGCCAACAGTCTTGCTAAACATGCAGGGAATGCTTTGGTGGTGCCACATAACAGCTTTATTGTTGGGCTTTTCAGCTAGGGATGCTTTTTCAAAATGAAGATTGAGTATTTTATAATGTTTTATACTTTTTTCTTGCTGTAGTCACTGAAGAAAGTCGGCCAGGACTCCATTGTGCTGCTAATCTGCATAACAGTCTTTCTTTCCTACCTCCCTGAGGCAGGTCAATATTCCAGCTTCTTCCTATACCTCAGACAGGTAACGTAATATTTTGGTATGGGTTTGAACGAAAGTAAATTCACAGGATTTAGGGAAGTTTTCAGAATTGCTGAATTAGTACAGAATGTATAGATAACTAGTAGCTTTAAAAGCTTCCAGCAGCTGATTTAAGACCTTTTGCTGTTCTGTTTTCCTCTCTTTATAGAGATACAAAAAGAGAGCAGAGTGATGAATGAGTTACAAAACAGTTTCTTGTAGTTATTTGCATTGTTTTGGGACTACAAGGTTCAGTATGTTAAATCTGGTTTTATTTTTTCAGGGAACTATTTGTTTTCTATTTATGCCCCTTTATTTCAGTATATTTGCTTTATTTAATTCAAACAAAATTAACTGCATGACTTAGATTTTCTAAGGGTAAGGAGGAGCTGGATCATACAGGTGTTCTGCGTTGTGTGTTCCCTCACCGTGTATGTGACATCATGATACGTGGTGTACGGTTAATAACCAATTGCCTTTTTTTAATATAGATAATGGGATTTTCATCTGAAAGTGTTGCAGCATTTATAGCAGTCCTTGGGATTCTTTCCATTATTGCACAGGTGAGTTAGTGCTCTGTGTGTCACTGATTTTTTAAGTTCAAAAGAATGAAAAACTGTGGAAAACTTTGGGAACACAATCGTTCCATAAATGTGACTCACCTTTGTAGCTGCTTTTAATAAATCTCTTAACAATTGAACAATTGATTAACACTTACTTCATCTTAGATGAAAAGAACCACTTGACAAACAGGGTTTGGTTCATTAATATCTGATGCATATTGTGTTGGGAAAACTAAATCCTTTGTGCATCAAAGGAGTGATGGTTCAGTCATTTTACTTGCTAAACAATTGCTATCTTTTTGGTAGAGGCAAACTGCTTCTGGAGAATTGTACTTTAAAAGTCATTGATTTGCATGTATTTGACATTTAGAACAAAATTTTTCAGGGTTTTTGTTGCTTTTTAAATTCATTAACCCCTCACCTTATCTGTGTTTAACATTTAGAATAAAATGTTGGTGTTCTGATTTTACTTTTTTTTTTTACTTTTCCCCCCTCTCTGTTAGACAATAGTTTTAAGTTTACTTATGCGGTCCATTGGAAATAAAAATACCATCCTACTGGGCCTGGGATTTCAAATCCTCCAGCTTGCATGGTACGGCTTTGGATCAGAACCATGGTATGTACATTTCATTTTAGCCTCTGAATGGTACTGCATTCGTCTGCATTTTACCCTCTCTCCAAGGGAGACACCCAGGTGTGGGTGAGGTGTATCCAGCACTCCCCCCGTGCTCCCGGTGGCGCTCCAGCTGCGCAGAGTGCTGACCCCGGGCTGTTTTGCAGGATGATGTGGGCGGCCGGCGCCGTGGCAGCCATGTCCAGCATCACCTTCCCAGCTGTCAGCGCCCTGGTCTCACGGACTGCTGATGCCGACCAGCAGGGTAGGTTTTGTCCTGGCTCTTGGAATTCTAATCCAAGGATACTGTGAAAACAGACAGACTGGGGTTTTGTCACAGGGCTCATAGGGCAGCCTCAGCTGGCAGGGCAGCCCAGATGCCTGAGCGCAGGGCATCAAATGGTGAATCCAGGTGCTTGGAAGTTGCAGTATATGCGTATCATGTACTTCTGGCGCAGAGGCAGAACCTTCAACAGGTCCCAACAGTAGCAAAGTGCTCGATGAATGTAATGCACTGTTCCTTTTCCTCACTGTTGCATGCAGTGCTGTCTCTGCTGTGTGAGACAGTGACAGCAGGGATATTGAGTATCTCCTGGCCTCTGAATGAGCTCAGCATGGCAAGTACTTCTCTGTGCTAGAGGCAGTTGAAAAAACCATTTGAATATATGATAATGACAAGTGTTTTGTGCCCTTTGTTTATTGCTCCCCATAGTGCAACACCATTTAGAGCTTTCCTGCTTGCATCAGTTAGAAGGTGAATAAAATCTGATTGATTAAAAATAGTTAATTATATGTTATAAATATAGGTAGATAAAAACAATGTATTTCACTTTTCCCAGGTGTTGTTCAAGGAATGATAACAGGCATTCGAGGACTATGTAATGGTTTAGGACCAGCACTTTACGGTTTTATATTCTATATATTTCACGTTGAATTGAATGAACTCCCCATGCCTGAATCACCATCAGGAGATAGTGTGGTTGCACAATACCATTTACAACAGGTATGTTTTTGTTTTTTTACTTAATGCTTCCAAATAACAGAAGTTAGGAAGGGGTCATGTGCCCATCAGTTCTTGAGTTTGATGCTGTATTGCATTTTATTACATTAACTAAGTGAAGGAAGCATGGAGGAAGAGGTTCTTAGGTCCCTCTTGGAGAGGGAGGGTTGCTGAGCTGTTTTTAACTGGATGTATTGGTTTAGTTTAACTTTCAAATAGATACAGCTCATAGTCATAGACAACTGTGGCCCTTGTGAGGAGGATACCTTGAGTGAAGGATGGACCGATGTACCAGTGGTGTATGTTTTTGTTTTATTGTCCTTTAACCAAGCTCTCTATTTTTTTTAGTTCCTAATAGATACTAATTTGTTGAGGAAACTCAGCAGGAAGAATTTGCACTAGAAAAGGAAGTTGTCAGCCATTAGTAAGAACTGTGTGTTCCCTGTCCAAAATCTTAGGATGTAACATTTGTTTCACATTTTTTGTAAAACATTCCACTGTACTGACTAGTGTATCCTGGAACAGCTCTTCCCACTCTAGAAATGGGGGTGATTAGCAATTATAGCCTGTTAATGTGGGTTTAAAGGCTCATTAACATGTGGTGTTACTGTTGTTGCTTTCAGAATTCCATAATTCCTGGACCCCCATTCTTATTTGGAGCATGCTCTGTGCTGTTGGCACTACTTGTTGCCTTGTTTATTCCTGAACACACAAACCTAAATGTACGATCCAGCAACTGGAAGAAACACTGTGTCAGCCATGGCCATCCCCACAGCCCACAAGCTCCTGGTGAAGCTAAAGAACCATTACTGCAAGATACAAATGTATGACAAAAATCCAGGAAGACCTTTTGGACTCTTCTTTTCATCAGCAGTTTGGGGTACACATTCCAATTGCATCAAAATTTCTTAAGGTCATCTTAAGAAGTGTCTTTCTGCATGAGATCTGTAGGAATTAAAACGAGAACTTTCTCCAAAGATGTTGCCATTGAACTACAAACTTACTTTTATAAACAAAGTGTTACATACTTGTCTCTTGCCATGAAA
This sequence comes from Sakesphorus luctuosus, assembly GCA_013396695.1. NCBI lineage: Eukaryota > Metazoa > Chordata > Aves > Passeriformes > Thamnophilidae > Sakesphorus > Sakesphorus luctuosus. The sequence continues at coordinate 39,020 of VWZD01003126.1, forward strand.
TACTGTTACTGCTAAACTTAACATTCTAGATCAGAGACAACAAGTAGAGTCCCGGCATGAGCATGTGTCCTTCTGTTTCCTTACGGTGGTGAGCTTTAATTCTAGTCATGCTACGTCTCAGTGAGACATACTGGCATCTGTGTGGACCCATTCATTTTAAAATCCTGGGTCAGATGATTCAAAGCCTTAATGTAAATGTACTCAAGTAAGGAGAAGGTGAATTGGTATTTCTTTTTAAAAGTCACATGGCAGGTTTTTTTTAAGTTTGTACTGATAAAAATCACATGAGCACGCTTGCTGAACAGTAAAAGTTATTTTTTATGTAAGTGCATTTACTCTTTCTATTTTTGAGTAAACAGTAGTGTCAAACACTTGTTTAATTAATAAGTGGGTGTTTTGAGCCTACAAATTTTAATACTGGCTCTAAAACTCTACTTTCCTATGTACCATTTATTATACCACTATATTTCTGATGTTTGCATAAATCATAAAGGACCTCAAAACTTGAATACACAGATTGAACTATAAGCTGATAGCCTTGACTCTGTCTGTGTGCTATATAGTGGCCTTTGAGGACTGTCACAAAATACCCCTTTTGCATTACAGAGCTAAAGTTTTAGTCCTAAATTTTCAGGACCCTTAGTACAGAGAGCTTTATACAATTACTGATGTGAATTTCTCTAAAAGTGTATATTTTTGTGTCCAGGTGTATTATTTAAGTGTTCCTTTGTATAAATTTGTGTATAAAGTATTGTATAGGTTTAAAATGTTTTCATCTTGTGGTTATTGCTTAATGCTTTTTTACCTTTGAACATTCACCATGGGTTGACCAAGAGCAGGAAAAAAATTATGTAAATATACTGTTAATAAAGTTGAATATTTTAATGAATTTTTAAATAATTGTTAATCTCTCTTAACACCCTAATTGAAGTGCTATAGTGCATGTGTGTTATACTTCAGCAGGTGGGCAAAGTCAGCCTGAGTTCAGGTCCAGCAGGGTGTTGTATCTGAGAGAAAGCAGCCTTGGAATTGTCCCTGATGTCCAGCAGCACGGACTGACTGCAGTTGGCTCCTTGGTTCCTGCCTCCAAAGCCGGGTCAGTTACACCCAGGCAGCCTTTGCTGTGTGCAGGGCTGTCAGACACCCCTGGCCTGCTTTGCTTTTGTTTGTATTTCATGTAAAGAGGCCCGGGAGCTTGGGAAAGCTGCTGCCACCCTATAATCAGCAGCTTCCTTTGAGAGCAGCTCATCTGTACCTCGAGAGAAACAGCACGCTCAGTCATTTACACTGCCCGACACTTAGAAATACAAGAATGTAAGCACAGGGTGGCTGTCAGGGGTGACTGTATGTTGGATGAGGAAAGAAATAAACTAGGAAGAAAATGGCAGAAAAAAGGTGAATAAAAGAGTGCTGTTCTAGCACTTACCTCATCTGGGAATTTTGGTACACTTAAAAACATTTGGTACTCTTAAAACATTACTAATCACAGCTTTTCATAAAAACCATTTAATATTTCTATTCAAACTTATACCTGACAGAAACAGTGAATATACACTAATACAGTGCTGATTTATAAACAAATGTACACATTTCGCATGGCAAAACAAACCAGTTAAATGTACAATCCTAGGGCTGCACTTAAAGATATTCCATACCTTTTACCTTAGTTATTTAACAAAAGTATGTAAATAGTCATTCTAAGTGTACTGTGCCTGTTACAAGTACATGCCTGCTGGTTCTGTTAAAAGATGGCACAGAAGGGGTTGTTTCATGATTTGGCATTTGAACCCAGACTACAGAACAAGCCAAACAAACTATCTTAAATTTCTGTACAGTCTTACAAGTTGTAACGTATGATTTGTAAAAATAAAATATCTTTTAGATGTTGTGATACTTGTCAATAGTTAACTATTCAGATACTTCACTTTATAATGTTGGTGGCCCTGTGGACTGTAATTCTGAGAGATTAACAGAAAAGTTGGGGAACCAAAGTGAGAATTTTTAAGTTTTCTACCTTCAGTGAAGCAATTTAGCATGTTTAATATTATTTGTAATTCTGTACGCAAGTCAAATAAGCTGGTTCAAAAATTAAGCAAGTTTTTAAAACTAAAATGTAAGGCACTTGTGCTAATTTATGAGCTTGACCACTACTAAAACTGACAGCACAGGCCCCTTCTCCAGCACTTTCCACTTGCCTCATCCTTTCTCTGAAAGGAATCAAAACCCAGAAATTCACAGATAAGTGTTCACACTCAGGGAATGTACGTTTCACTTGTTAGAAAAAAGTCAGATCACTTTGGTAGGGTTTTAGGATGATTACAGGGTCAACAACATACTAACGAAAATCGTCCGTGTTGGTCCTACTAAGACTGTTTAAAGCTTTATCTTCTCCACAGGCTCCAGTACCCTGAAACATCATCTAAGTCTGTTAAAACACCTTTCTCAAAGCAAACTGGCTTATAAAATGATGTCAGTTCCCATCAGTACTCTACTAACACATTATGACAGGACATTCAAGGCTCCCCCATCATGGGTAAAAGACGACTTGCACAGTCAGAACCCTGTCTCTTATCCAGGGAAATAAGCTGAGGCCGGTGTTCCTGCAGCTTTGGGTGCTGGCTGGGCTTTGGCCGGCAAGTACGGTCTCAGGTACTCTGTGGAACAGCACAAAGGACACTTCATAGAACCGTGTCTGTCACTGCCCTTCAAGTACATTTCACAGAAGGTTTAGTTCTACTATTTCATACATACCCGAGTTAAGAGTGTTCTGGCTAAGCCCTCGTAAAGGAATGCTGTCATCTTTTTTCTTGAAATACTTGGATTCCAGCCCCAAATGATCACCACTAGAAATAAAAAGTCTAATTAAAATTTAAAGCAAATGCAGTTTGCAATCAGTGCTTTACAGCAGCTGTGGCTACAGATTAGTTCAGAACTCTGAAGTGCAACTACTGTGTTCCTATGAACTGTACCATTTAAAGTTAAACCGTGACAGGATAGGTTAAGAACAGCCTAGAACTAATTTTTTGAGTGACCCATCACCTGATAGCTCAGATCTGTCACAAAGAGGGACACTGAACTTTTGTTCCTTTGGACCCACTCCTGAAAGCACAGCCCTTCTTCTGTTATTAACAAAGGCAGATCCCAGGACTAGCTTGTACTGGAATAATTTTGCTCAGTTCCAAACACACAAAGATGACAAATGGCTTTAAAAATAATCAAAAAGTACTGAAAATGCAGATGACACTTACTTCTCTTTGTTTGCTGGATGGCTGGCTGCAGTCACTGTCTGAGCATCTGAACATCGATTCAGTTTGGAAAGCTGTGTGTTGAACTGAACCTGCAGAGACAGAGCTGCAGGTTAGAGCTTTACTCCAGATCTGACAGTCCCCACCCATGAGCACATCCAGAGAGCAAACTGCCCAGGGGTTAATGTTCCTGCCCCTCACACAGCTCTGCTGTGCAGCAAAGCCTGCGAGAATAAGCACCCTGAGGACAAGCATTAGCTATGACTAACAGGATAACATTCAGGACAGGGAGCCTAAAGTATATACAGCAAATACTTGTATTTTGAGAAATAGTCACAACATTATGCTTCGGTATTTTATGTTGTCACATTCTTAACTAAACAAAAAAGTCAAAGTGCCTGCCTTTGGTACTGGACATTGTGAATTGGCATTTTTGCTGTGTGTCGATTCCAGGAAGTTCTGGAAGGCATACAAAGGAGAAATGGGATGATGGATTCCTGAGCTGGGAAAGGATGGTCTGTCAGGCTGTAAGAGAAACAGAATACATTCATAAAGGAGAAACACAATTCTTGAAATAATTGTTTGTAGAGATTGAAAACTCCAACATTAACTAACCACCATTACAAGGCCAACACGTGTGAGTCTTCCTGATGGGAACAAACCAAGATTCTCATGCTTAAAGAAAACTCATAACTTAAAAATGAGTTGAGCACTCTTAGCCAGTAAAAAGCTACACATCCTGCAACTGATGAATATATTGAATGTATCCAACTGTAGATCAAGAGACCTCTGTGTGAACAACAAGCAGCTCATCAATTACTAGGTGACAGCAGAGATCTGTACAACACAGAGTGCTGTGGTATTTGACAATGACTGCAGGTAATCTTTCTTAGCCCTTATTTTCATGTTTCGAAGTATCACTAGTAAGAGTATTCAAATAGTACACTTGTTTTTCAGTCTGTACAAAGATAATTAGTAATTTAACCTCACAACATAAAAATGCCACCTTTTTTTTTCTCCTTCACCTAATACATCACTTTTTCCAAGCTAATTCTGCACTGGTTTGTGTATTTTATGTAAATGAGAGCTTAGAAAATTCTCACCTACAAGGCCCAGGACATCAAGTAGCACCCAACAGGGTATTATGTTGTTCAAGCCCACCCAGAACCTTAAGGCCCCAAAGATGAAAGCACCTATTTTTTTTTTTAATTCTCTTAAGGCCATTCATTTCAGAACTAATGCTTACATCCCAACCCTATTATTTATAGCTCTATCTTACCATGCCATGAGGTGAAGCAGCAGCCCTACCACCCCCATGTGTGCTGGCAGAAGTGTCCGGCCTCTTTGCCATCTGAGCTTCACTCAGCTGTCTGTTCAACCAGCTGATTACTGCAGAGAGACAAAAAATGCTCAAGTTTCCTGCCTCTTACAAGCTGTTTGAAATGCCAAGTAGCCCGTCGGCAAAAATCGTGACACCTCAATGGCCTGTTTTACCTCTGCAATCTGAGGCATCACCGGGAGTCCTTGTCCCACAAAAAGCCATTTGCTGGAGCTTCCTCCATCCCCCAAGCCTGAGCAAATCACCACCCAGCCCCAAGCAGCTGCTGCAAGGGCAGGTTTCTCTGCGTGCAGCCCTAGGCTGTCGCGTGCCCCCAACAGCCAGCAGTTTGGTTTCCATAGATGCCAACAACTACAGCTCTTCACAAAACCCCAATAACAGCTGCATCTGTTAATTTTCAGGAGCAGCAAGATCACTATGTCATTTTATGGAGGGAGAAATGAAACTGTATAAACCTACCATTTTCATTGGTTTTCAGTAACTGCTTGCTTTCTTCCAGTTTTTGTATTGTACTTTCTAGCTGTTCTTGTAGCTTGCAAACCTGTAATATTCCCATAATAATTATAACAGCACCAGGAGCTACTTCTAACAACAAACAACGACAACAAAAAAGCATGTATGAAGTTGTTCTAAAATTAAAAGAAGTCTGAACTCAGTTTTTTACAAAAGCAGGATGACTATTCTTTTAAAGTAAGCCCTACTTTTAGCCAGGGTTTTGGCAAGATGACAGCCAGAATCCTTTCTGACCTCTATTTGTCTACTATTACATAATGCAAGGATTCTAAACAGGGGAATATACTTAATGGAAGAAAACGTTTCACTCTGTTCCTGTTCTTGTTTTATTCATCACCTTACACGTGACTGTATCTTCTAAAGGATGCTGATTCATCCATTACACTGCTCTGTACTCTTAATACAACTTTAGTTTTCTTCCATATGAATAGATCTTACAAATCAGTTTAACATTTAAAAAACTGAAAGTCGATTACACGTTTAAATAAACATGTTACTAATAAACTAAGTAAGAGAGTACATCTATTCCACAGAAAGATTTGAGACCTTAGTACTACAAGTAAGTTAAAACCCACAAAACCCAACACAGTACGTACAGCACCATTTAGAGGACACAGTACCTCCTGTTCTTTCATTCGAAGGGACTGTCCCATCTCCTGCAATTCCCTCTGCTCTTTTTGAAGTCTTTCTTCTTTTTCTCCCAATAGTTTTTCCTGTTGAATTGTTACTGTATTTTTCAATTTTAATTTACTCATTAGAGTTTTCAAATCTCCTTGTAACTTCTTGATAATTTCATTAGCCTATTAAAAAAACCCAAGATATTACCAAAATAAATACCTAAAAATAAGGAAGATGTTTTGCAAGGAAAGTGTCATGTTTGAACAAACCTTAAGGAGTTCAGCTGACAGTGACTTAATTGTTGTCTCTAGTTTTTCAATATGCCTTTGTTTTTCCTCTGTATTCTCTTCCAGTATCACCTTTAAAAATATTACAAAATATAATAAAAGCTATGATAGACATCACTTATGATTTTGAGTAGAACCTCCATAATTCTTTGAGAACTATCCTTACAAGAAATCAGTCAGTGCCTTTCAGTCACATTTTAGTGAATCTCAATTAATCCTTTTTTTTGCTTACAACAAATACCACTAACTATACTCCAGTACCACAATACTAAATTTGAATCCAATACACTTTTGGTGCCATAATTTAGAACCTTAACTACATCTGAAAGCTGACTTGCTGTGCTCATAAAAACTGGTCAGCTGCTACTCTATGGAAATTGCAATTAAGGTTTCTAGAGAGTTTTTAGAAAATTATTTTGAAGCTTGAAGTACCTTTTGCTGTTGTGTCGCATCTAGTACTTCTTTTGTTCTAGTAACCAGCTGATCTTTGTCTTTGATCTCTTGTTCCAGAACAGCAACCCGTGTCTGTAGCTGATTAATGAGTTTCTCTTTCTCATGGCATTCAGCATCCAGAGTTGTGTTTTCCCGACGCAGTGACAGCACCTCCTGCTTTGCTCTCTGACATTCCTAGAATGTTGGGAAGGAATTTAATTTTTTTAAAGAAAACCTGTAATAGTAATTTAAACAGATATATCTAAATAATAAGCATAATACAGAATGAAGAGGAGATGAACAAACGTAATATGGTACATTCCCTATTACATGCCCTGGCAGGCAGTGTTAATGCTCTAACATGCTTGCTTTTAGAAGTTAAGAAGCCATACATCTTCTACTCCAGAAAGTTTTGCTTTCAGTTCTCTGACTGTGGAGTCTCCTTTGTATCTTCTCTCTGTTAGGTCTTTATTGATGACCTCGAGTTCTGAGAGCCTGTTCTGCAACTGCTGAACACTTTTCTGATGCAAATTTTCCAACTCCTTTTTCTGTTGTTCATGCTGTTGTTGGTACTGAGTTTGTGCCTGTGGAAGCAAAGAAATTAAGTAGTTATTCAATGAATCTGACTATTCACATATAAGAATATTGTTAATTCTTTTCCACCATCATACCTGGAGAGCTCTTTCTTTTTCATTTGTCAGCTCCTGTGAGTGTTTGTTGGTTAGAGCTGTGGTGTATGATGTCCATTCATTTTTCAGTTTGTCTAGTTCTCGGCTCTTCTCTGATAAGCTCTGTTTAAGTTTGACAAAGTATACAGAGTTTTAAAAATTTAAGAATTTCAGTCAATACTGAATGATTCTTTACTGTTACTTACTAAAAGGACATGGAATTAATAAGGAAAGTCTAAATTTCAGCACCAGATGCCAAAGTATCTGTTCATTCTGTAACTAGAAACAGTAAGGCACTGAAGAAGCTGAAGAGCACCTTCCTGAGACTGTGGATAAAATAATTTAATTTCCAATTCTATTTTCTTCCAACGACAATTTAAGAGTGAAACCTACCCTTGTAACACAGAGCATTCTGGTAGGGAGAAAAAAAATTCTTCAGCAGCATCTTTTCCTCTTTTTGATTTGTAATTCTGCATTCCAATTCAGCAAACACATTCCAGTAACTCAAACTAAAATTGTAGACAAATATTCCACTCCAGAAAAGCTCCATAATAGGAGTTTTAATGGAATTATTCTGTTTCATCATAGTCAAAAAATCATCTTGATAATTCTAGAACTTGACCCAAATCATCCTCTAGTAACACAAAGGTGAAGTAATTACTATTCTGACTGCAAAAATCAAAGAGGAGTCGAGTAACTTGAAGTCTGAAACTTCCAACTTTTTGACCATGGTTTCAGAATTTTTCCAAATAGAAGGATTTCCAGCCATTCATGGAATATGTAAAGTATACTTATAATTTCTCTTCAAACTACCATATATTTAGTATTAAATTTGTGTGTGTATACACAGACACACCTCTGTACAAAATTCTGCTTTAGTACTGCAAGAACTAACTTTAACTCTTCAGCTGCAGGCTTTACTCATTCTTTAGAAAAGCTACAGTAGAATCTTGTTTTTAATTCACTCTCAAGGCAATTATCTTGGCTAGGCAGTGGCTAATCACCCAGCCTACAAAAAGGTACATTTCCCATAGATCAAAAAAGTACAGCCTAAAAAAGTTAAAAGTCTACGTTACCTGTTGAGTATAGCTCAGTTGCCTGCTAAGATCCTCTTCAGTTTTTCTAAGCTTTTCTTCCAACATCAATTTGTCCTCCTATGTACAAATTGACATCACATCAAATCCTGAGCTCCCAAAATGCAAGTAGTATTTAGCTTCCATTTAATTAGCACTGCCTAAGAAACCATATACCCACTGTATTTGTGAAAAATACCACCTTATTAAATAAGCATCATATTAAGATATAATTAATAAATGTAAAAGAAAAGGCATTAGCCCACAATGTAAAAACTCTGAATTAAATTTTTACCCAATTTTTATAATAGTATCTTATCATGAAGACTTGTTTACAAAGGTGTTACATGAACAAGAAATCAACTGAAATACTGTAAATTTGTGCTACTGAAATGGCTTATTAGGTGGCTATAAACATGACAGCACAGTAGGAGAGCTACAAATCCCACAGTATGAAACTGAAACAGATACCAGTTAAGCTTTAATTTCTCATTAAATCAAACCTAGCATGCCACCAACTGCATCAGCATTCCAATTTTCATTTGTTATTTATATCTACTAGCCCTTTGCAGTCCATAAAGCCTTACAATGACATGCAGACCATGTTTTCCTACATCCAACTGCAGAACAAAGACTGCAAGGTTACAGCAAGTTCCTCCTGCAGCTGCTCTGTCCATCAGCACCAGCTGCACAGCAGCAGACAGAGCTGCACAGCAACACATGCACTGCCTGTGGAAAACACCCCAGTTCCAGTTCCAGTGACAATGCCTGGCTGAACACACAGGTCACATTTTCACTGCCAGTGACAGTAATAACTCCATTTCTATTAACATGCCCCTAAGCAGCTCCAGCAATGACATATATGGGCTAACAGGAAAACTAAACCAGAGCACACAATAAATACACACAACACCAAAGTTTAGTTGCAGTTATGACAAACCTTTTTACCTTAAGGCATTTCAAACTGTTGGCTAAAAACTTCTTTATCTCTGCATCAGTTCCTGGTAGGAATTTGAGAGAGAGATGGGTAAGATGTTTAAAAGGGTTGGTCTCCACTACATTTAAAGAAACAGGTGTGTGATCTAGAGCAGGTGCTGAAGACAATAATTGCAGCAAAAACCTAGAGAAAAACCAAAAGAATGAAATCTTTAGCATATTTTTTCTGAAACTACCTGTAGATCCTACAAGCTATTTCCAGATAAAATATATTTGTTTATGTGCAATAAAAGGCTATCAACCTTTTGTTTGAGAAAGAATTATACAATTCAGTCCCTATGTTGCAGGCAATACTACAAACAAGTATCAACTCAAATGCTTGCACCTGTAATAAGGAATGTACAAAACTAATCAGTTTGTTTATCTGTAAAATTGTCAGCAGCCCATCTTAGACTGAGGAGTCCAAAACCAAGTGGGGCCTTTGTAACCAAATTCAAAAGAAAAACAGAGTCCTGACTTTTAGGTATCCTACAAACTGGTAAGATTCATAGCCCACAGTACATACTTCAGGAAATGGCCTGACTACTTGGAGCCGAGCTGGGTCCCTTGGTACCCACATGAACAGAAATAACATATCAAAAGGCCACTAAAACGAAGACTGGAACTCAGGTCTCTCCCCTCACATTTTAATACCTGAACACTGAAAGGAAAGAAAAACAATCCTTGTCAGAATGCCTTAAAATAACCTTGCCTTCTCCTATGAAACAGGACAATTTACACCTCGCTGCACCAAATTCAGATCATCTCTCTGACATTAAATTATTAAAAGATAAAAAGCCCAAATAGAACCCAAAAAACCCAGTGCTGCACCCCTGCCAGCTTGTGAAGCTTGCCAGACTCAGTGCAGATACAGAGGCTGTTACTAGGCATCAACTCCACTGCTCAGTCCTCCCGAGACTTAGATTTAGTCTGTTACATCCCCTGACTCAAATTTTCCTTGTTCTACCAATTCGTCTCAGTCTGAGGGACTGATAAGTATTTTAAGAACTCATCATGGACACCCAGAGTAACGTGGCATGTGCTTATGACCTACCTTGGGGTATCTTTGTTCTGTTCCTGAATGCATTGCTGAAGCAGATCTATAAATTTTTGCGGGAAAGCAGAGAAGTCTACCAAGAGACCTTGTTGGGACTTCAAACTATATAAAAGATTTTTAAAAAAATATTAATAATATATAGAATTGAAATTTATTTCCTATGAAATATTTTGTTTACACTAGTAGAAAGAACAAATTCTGATCATGTCATTAAATTTTGCGATATATTATTTTCAAATATAAGACATGGGACAACATTGTGGATATAATCCCTAGAAGATATTTTATTTTCTAGAGTTCTTGCAAGTGGGCTGCACTAAGACAAACCCAGAAGTTATTGTGGCATGACATACATGCTCCTTTGAGCAGTCACCTTCCTCAGAGCACAGAGCAGAGAGGTTACTGGACAGGGCACACAGAGGAGGCAAAGGACAGTGAGGAAGACTCCCTGCCCACTTGTCTGTCTGACCAGGCCCCTGTGCCACAGACACAGGAAACTCAGAGACAGAAACCTCCAACCATGGATGTACAAGGCTGTGCCTCTGTATAACAAAACACTTCTGCACATCTGCTTTACAAACACTGTTTTACTTCTGCCTTTTGATCTGCATACTGACCACACCTCTCTTTTTGAAAAAACCACACCAAAACATTTGTCCCCCAAAAAACAAACAAACCCACAAATCCAAAAACAGAACCACACAAACCAACCCAAAGCAAGCAGAAAATTGAACTGTTCCTGCCTGGTGCCCAAATTTGATGATCATATTCTGAGCAAGTAAATGAAACCTAACAGTACAACTGGTATGCAAGGTCTGTGAATGAACTTGTTCCCACACACAGAACAGTCCCTAAGAAGTTATGATAAACAGAAGATGCATCCAGATGAACTGTGGCACTGTATCTATGCAGGGAACTTTACATCAGGATCCCAGCGTTCACCTGTACAGCCCTGAGCTGAACACCTTCCTGCACTTGGCTGTTTCACCAACTGGACAAAGAGAGCAATAGCACCAAAATACTGACAAAACTCTACAAGTGAAAAATGTAAAAACCTAAATTCCAACACAGACCACTGTATGCTAAAAATACCCCCTCGTTCTTTTTTGCCATTTAGAAATGTTTCACAGAGAAAATATTATTTTCCTTACCTTTGAAAATCTTCCTCAGATATGACAAGGTTATAAAGGAAAAAAGGATCAGTATCATCAGTCAGTCGAACAGCTAAGTCCTGAAAAGATGTAGATTTAAATATGATTTAAAATACCATAAACCACCCATAAGTACTTTAAACCAATATTGCAAACAGTATTGAATGTTTTTACTGTTTAACCAAAAGTAACATAGAATTGTGGCAACTAATTCAGAATGTGTAAAACATTAAACAGAGCTTCAAATATTACACAGGGAAAACAAGAAAAAATGTTTTTCACATAAATAAAACAAGTAAAACCCTTCAACTCTGAGCAGCAAAGATTTCAAATTTCAATGTGTATTCAACATTTTCCAGAAAGAAAACTATTTGCTATTTTTCCCCCATCATGAAATGGAGTGCAAGTCCACTGTAACGATCACAAACACATCATTCCTGTAACTGGAAGCTTTTCAGAGCACACCACTCCTAAAAGTTTATGAAACCACCATCTCAAAAGGTTACACACTTGAATACAGAGCCCCATAAAGCGAATACAGAATGGATACAGCTGAAGTCAAGGAAGCTCACAGGAAAACTGCAGCACTGTTGCTGCCTGGCTTTTAAACTGACACTCATTTGTTCACTGGAGGTCTGCACAGCATTTTGGAAAAACTGCCTTCTCTGAAAGCATTAAGTGTTACAAGGATGGGGTTATGCAAAACACCTGGAACATCAGGCCCAGCCTCCTGCTCCCTGTAACAAGGCTCACACCTGTGTGAAGAATGTAATATTCCCTGGCAGAGGTAACAAAGTAAATAGTGACAGCCCCTCCCACATAACTCAAGAGTGACCATAGCACAGGTACATGTTTCAGTTACTCAGGTGCCAGTAACACCAACGAACTCTCAGCTGGAGATGCACACACACAACTCGGGGGTCTACACACACAGACAGGTGGCACCAACGCCACCACAAGCCAGCAGGGCAGACTCGGTGCGACAAAAGCACCTGCTTGCTCTGACGTCCCATCAAGCATTTGTCTTTTCAGCCTGACCACTCACTGGGGTACCCAACTGCACTTCCAGCCTCCTCCTGACACAGCCTGCAGCACAGAACACAGTGCCTAACTGGACTGCTTCTTCACAGTGTGAAAAATTACTACTATCATCATCAGAATCTTACTAAAAATGCTGTATTCCTTTACAAACAAATCTTCACTCAATAACACTATAACCAACTCATAACCAACCTTAACATCATGCTGGGTGGATGTATAGTTTAAGAGCCAATTTAGACATACAACAAAAGAGATTACTAGCAGAGATTTTGTCATCTCACTCTCACTTTCCCTGGGACAGTAGATTTTTTTTTTTACTGCCAATTTAGTACCTTAGACTAAGTACCTTTAGTCTAAGGTACTGTTCTGAAGCTCTAACTCCTGTTCCCCTGAGGGTCTCCAAATACTTCTAATATGCACATTTACTAAGTCCCATGTACACGCAAACTAAAAGAGAGGGCTAAAAAGGCTAGGAGGACAAAAATAAAAACCTCACCATACCAAACCAACTAAATTACTCAATAAGTTATATAGAAAATAAAATAAGATCAAATGAAAATGTTGAAATCCTATTTTGTTTTTCCTTTGCTTATTTATCCTTTTATAAAATGTAATTCAGGTAATACCTAATGAATGACACAGATATGACTTGTCAACTTACCTTTTTATGAACAGGATTAGAAGTTGGCAGTAGCTCAATATTCACTCGAACATTTAATCTCCTGTGTACAAAAAAATAACAAATCAAGAAAACATTCTTGAAATAATGTGTTCATAGCTGCATTACAGGAATCAATGACCGTTCAAAAATAAAAATTTCGGCAGAAACATTAAGAAAGTTCCCACTGATGACTATTACCAAGATGCAAGTTTCAGTTGTCATTGCAGCTCCTCAGTCACTGCTGGTTTTTTATCTGCTTCCTTGTTATCCACCAAATTTTAAATAGCAACACACATGTTTTGAAACTTTGTCCAGAAACTATAACTTTGGAAAAGCCTGTTGAAATTTATTAATGATTGCTGAAACTTCTGGTAATCACTGAAACAGTGCTAGCTTGTCTTCATTTACTTCTTTGCCGAATAAGAAGTTTCAGCATTCACATCACTACAGACATCAGCCTTTCTGTGCGCAGAGGCAAGCCAGGCACACGCTGTCTGACCCAGACAGGACCTACAGCGCCGAAATCCACTGTACTTCGAACAGACTGTCCCACGAGCAATGTCTGGGCTTCCCCGGGCACCCAGGCCACGCACCCGCTCGCACCGGGGGCTCAGACCCAAGGCGGCCTCAAGGCTGTCCGGGCGGCTCTGCCGGGGCGCGGGGAGAAGCGGGGCGGGCGGAGGGACCGCGGGCAACGCTGCGGCCCAGGAGAGGCCAAACAGACCCGCGGGGCCCGGGAGACGCAAACAGACCCGCGGGGCCCGGGAGACGCAAACAAACCCCGGCGTCCGGGAGACGGCAAATACACCCGCAGGGCCCGGGAGCGGCCAAACAGACCCGCGGGGCCTGGCAGCCCGGGGTCGCCTCAGCCTCAGGCACC
>VWZD01003126.1:53009-79053 GCA_013396695.1 Sakesphorus luctuosus
GGCACCCACAGCACCCGCGCGGCTCCGCCGGCTGCCCCCGGCCCCGTTACATGCGGTTCCTCCCCTCTGCCCCGGAGGGTGCCCACGGCAGTCCCAGAGCGCAGACCCCGCAGAGCACTCCTGCCCGTCAGAGAACGCGGCGCAGCCCCGGCCGGCTCACCGCTCCTCGCAGCCTCGGCCCTGCACCCGCACGGGCACAGCGCGCCCGAACAACCGCTCCGCCGCCATGTTGGGCCGCGCGCGCGGGGCGGGGCCGCGGCTGTCGCGAGGGGTGCCGGGGCCGCGATGGCGGCGACAGTGCCAGAGTCGGAGCCGGGGCCACAGGGTCTGGGACAGGAGCAGGAGCAGGAGCAGGAGCAGGGGCAGGGGCAGGGGCAGGGGCAGGGGCAGGAGCAGGAGCCGCGGCGGTGCGGGCACTTCGTGCGCAGGAAGGGGCGCTTCTGCAGGATGGTGCCCGCGCCGGGGAGGCGGTTCTGCGGAGAGCACGGGCAGGAGGAGGTGCGTGGGGGGCCCCGCTCCGGGGGGCTCGGGGGGCCCCGGCGTGCGGCGGGCCCTGCTCTGCTCTGCTCTGGCAGCGCGGGGGGAGGCGGGGGCTCTCGGGTCAGCGCAACGCTGCGCTTGTATTAGAGAGTTATTCTTTTAGGATCGAATTAGTTGTTAAATCAGTTTCTCCATTCCGGTTAAACCCACCTAGCTCTGAATAGAGGTTTTATGAAACTGATGCCCTTCAACAGGTTTTTTGAAACAAGATTCTGAATGCATGCTGAAGTGTTGTCTAAAACTTTTCTAACTAGGAACAAAATGACAGAAAAAGAATTCCGTGCCCTCTTGATCCAAAACAGTGAGTATATGTAAATGCTTTTCCTATTCTTTGTCAGAGTTCATATGATAAATGCTGTTCCTTATTTCTCTTTCCATTTGGATTTTAGCACCGTATATGAAGACCAGCTACAAAAGCATTTAAAAAAATGTAATTCAAGAGAGAAGCCAAAGCCTGTAAGTGCAGTATGAATTCATAACTTCCTCTCAGATTTAAGATCTTAAATATTACAGCTCTGCAGGGAATTCCTTGTGCTGACAGCAGCTGGAGCTGGGGGACAGCACTTCCAGCAGGCACCACAGTGAGACAGCGTGGGAGCTGAATACGTTCTTCCTGAAATGGATTTCACATTCCAGTCTCCTCATGTTCTGTGTCACTTCACTCTGTAGTTTGGTACAACTTTTCAGTTCTCTTAGTCACAAAAAAAGAATAAATCCTGTACTCATTTTCTCAAAAACATCCCCGGAGTGTGAACAGCCCCTCCCAATGCCATTGGCTTGAGGCGGGGTGAGCGCTGTCCCCGCAGAGCAGGGCAGGCAGGAGGCTCTGCATTGTCAGCCCACTGCCTGCTTCTTGGCTGCCACTTGGAGCCAGTGCTGAGGGAAGGAGCAGGGTTTGTGTTTAAAAGCTATCCCAAGAAAAGAGAAGATGGCTTCTTTATTGCCTCTCTTTCTACCTTACTAGTGTTGCACCTTCACTATTACCTGAGAAACCTTGAAGTGGTCTCTGGACTCACTCTTGGCCGCTTTAACTCTTAGGAACATGTTCAGTCTTGTAAAATGCGTCAGAACACTCATTTGTGCCAGAGATTCAGGATCAGACTACAGGAAGAAAAATTATTTGGAAAATCCTATGTTGCAGTGGAGACCTATGATAAAAATGTTGAGAAATGTAGCTATTTGCTTCCTAGTAATTAACAGGATCAGATTTATTTTCTTTTGATGTTTTAAAGGTCTACTTTGTTCAAGATATTAATGCAGGTTTAAAGGATGTGGCAGAAATACCAGAAAAGCAAGTGAGTACAATTATTTGTTTTTAAGTTCAGTCCTTCTGTAACATGTTGCAATGTATCATGTGACTGTAAAGAACTAGAAAAATTAAAAGGTCTTGTATTTATAGGTGGCTTTCTTTTTCCCTAAAAAGGTTCCTTTATCTTCTCTATCCATTGAAGAGCTGCAGAACTTAATTATCAAGTTGAAAAAAGCAAGTAATGGTGAGCTCACTTAATACTTAAAATACTCACTTAATACTAGAAATAAGATGTTTTAAATTGATTAAATATTTCATTGTTATTTTTGTTGTTAGATACCTGTAAATACGAGACATGTGATCTGACATAATTATCAGACCAACTCCAAGAGCTAAATTTTACTTTGAAAAATAAACTAGATTGAGAGAATGATAAAACACTGATCTTTGGTTCCCTTCAGTTTTTGTTTCCCACTCAAATAGTACTACAGTAATACAGCTCTCCTACAAATATATGATGATGGATTTATGCTCCCAACAGACTGTTTTGTTAGTGCAACAAACTGAGCTTATGTCACTATGGTAATGTGTGTTACAAACCAGGAACTCTTGGACACTGGCAGGCTGTGCCTAAAAGTTTTGCATTTCCATGCAGGCTTGGAACTTCATCTTAAGGAACAAATACTGTCCCATCAGGCTTTACAAGAAGCCTTAAATGACCCAAAGAATGGGGAATCTGCTTTCAAACACTTGAAACAACAGGTGTGGTCACTTGATTTACTAATGGCTACAGATGGGTTTGAAGTGGAATTGTGCTGGTGTAAATTTCAGCGAGTGTGTGTATAAGGCCAGTGGCTTCCTAGAGAGGAAATCTACAACTTTGTGCTCTTCAAATAACAGCTTATATACAACCTGTGAATGGCTGCTTTGTTAAGTGTGAATAACAAACGTTTATTAGGATACTGAACTAAATTTTAAATTGTGTGGTGTTCTTAATTATTACTTATATATTCATATTTTATAGTAACTCATACAAAACTGAGTTACAAAAAGTAAAATATTTGTTCAGAAGTAAAAGAAATTTTTTACTTTTTCTGTGATCCTTGGTCTTTTGGTTGTGTAACAGATGCATGAAAAGAATTGGAGAACCTGAGTTTACCTTCTGCCTTTTTTATGTATATTAAACACAAAAATTTCAAGGGAGATGGATTGTATAGTGTAGTAAAGTAGAAAGGTTTGGGAAGAAATATCTAACAGTGAGAAATGTGTGTTTCCTGTGCTCTGCTTTCTTTCCTATGTATTACAAAACACACAACTGCAGCAGAAAGAAAACTCTGTTGGCACTGATGCTTTACAGAAAATACAGTACAGTACCCATATTTTGGATGGCTACTTTGAGGATCAGCAAGAACAAAATTCTAAGGTGTGCCTGAATGCCAAAATCCATTCCATAGCCTTCTGAGTGGAGTTCTGTAAGCAGAAGAAGAAGGGCAGGGTGTTGCTGACTAGCCAGAATATATAATCCCTTTCCTCTGTATATACAGAAATCTTTTCCCTAATCCTTCACTGAAAGGGGGGCTTGAAAAAGTCCTCTGCAGGCTGGTGAAGTAATAATTTTTATAAGGCATTACAATACACAGTGTATATATTTGCTAGGTTCACAAATAATCTTTTGATGTTTGTAGGCTTCTATTTTAGGTAACATGGAAAAATTGCATTTACTTGGTCCAGGAAGATGTTTTGTTGAGTTTGGAGCTGGGCGAGGAAAGCTGTCTCATTGGGTTGATGTTGCCTTGCAGAATGTTGAGAGTGTTCAGTTTTTGCTTGTGGAAAGAGCAACCACAAGATTCAAGGTAAGAGGATATTGTCACATTAGCAGAGTATAATTATTAAACTGTTGCCATTCAAGCTGTTAGTATTTGCTTTTTATCTTCCATAAATTTAAAGTGTAAAAGTTCTACATTCCATACTTTGCCAATAGCAGATTTATTAGAAAAAAAATCCTCGTGTTTAATGTTAGAAATTCACAAATGGTGAACTGACAGGAAGAAAGTCTGGCATTAATACCTGAAGCAACATTATAATTAGTAGTGGCCAGCCCTATTTAATTATCTTGTTCTGTTTAAACAGGTGGATGGAAAACATAAAGGAAGAGATTCTATATTTGAGAGGCTTCAAGTTGATATTCAGCACTTATGTTTAAGTAAGTTCCCTCTTGGCTTGTGTCACTCTGAAATAGAGGCTTATTCTTAAATTTTGAATATTGGGGTTCAAGTCAGTTTGTAGCATGATCAAATGTTCTTGCTTAATGCTGTGTGCATACACATATATACACACATACTTGTATTTTAAATGAGACTTTAAGTTTGTAGGACATGATCACAAGTGACAAATACCAAAACAAATATATTTTGAAGGGGTTTTTTAGAACTTGCAGGATTAAACATCTTTGCATGGTTTGATTTAGGTGTGCAGAATTTAGCAAGTCATGCACCATCCATGCTATAGAATTTGTCATCAGAAGATGCATTAATGTCATATTTACTTTCCCTAGGCAATATAGAAAGGCTGAAATGGTTAAATATGCTTCCCAGGCACAGCATCCTATTCTTTTAATTTGTTTTAGTAAAAGAAACTTCCCTTTGAAGCAACTGCTGTATTTTTAGTAGTTGTAAACATTTATTTCTAAGTGTGCTGAAATTATGTTATTCAGAAAAAAATATTGCCCCACCTACACTAATAGAGGTGCTGGGGTTATTGTGGATTGCATGTTTTTTCCCCCCCCTCCAGATAAGGTACCTATTTTGGAGAAGACAAAACTACCAGTGGTAGGAATTGGGAAGCATTTGTGTGGTGCTGCAACAGGTAGGAATTAATTACTGATGTATGAACTGCAGAAAGTCAAGATACATGTTACATTCTGAATGGACTGATCTTCCAAACTGTCCTTAGCTTTTCTTGCCCTTTACCCCTGTGTTGGTGAATATAGCAATTATATTCTAAATATCTATTGGCTCCAGTCGAGTCAATGATACATGCGAGGAGAGTTAGTCAGGAGTAAAGACTCTCTTGGGCTCTGTAGATTAGAACAAAGAACAGAGTGTGGTGGCATGGGTCATGTATTTGTTAACTGTTGAGAAGATATTTTTTTAAACACAGTTGCCTCTTTGAAATATATCTCTTTGTAAATTTGCATTGACTGTCTGAATATGTATCCCAGGCAAACAAATAACAATGTGCTTCTGTCCTGAATATTTTAAACTAATACATTTTTTCTAATGTTATACCTCTACTCCATTGAGAGCGACACCTTTTTAGGTACTGTGACAAAGATGACACAGTTAAGCATTTAAGAAGTACATGTGCATATGAAATAGATTGTGTCCTAGATACCAAACTTTTAGGGCAAATACTTGCATGTTTTACAGGGAGGAGATCCTCCTACAATATGCCAATTTGTTAACTGAAGTATTTCAAATTCACTTGTGTAGAACAAATATTCCAGCGGATAAGCCCTTAGCTCCAGCTCCAGAGGTCTCATAATATTCATTTAGCATTTAGGGTTTTCATGTTTTCAAAGTATGCTTATAATTTTAAATTATCATTAGAATTGCTTTTAGGTTTAGTTTGTGATGTATGATGTTATTTTATGTTGTGGGAAGTACCTTCCCAACCATGATACAGCTTGTATTAATAATGGCATGGTGTTTATGGGTATTTTCTTGGGGGTGTATCTGTTCATTCCCAGATCTTGCTCTGAGGTGCTTGGTTGAAAGTTACACAACTTGCTGTGATGGAGGAGATGAAGAGCCTGCAGCAAAACGCTCCAGGACTCCTGTGACAAGGGTGGCTCCTGACTCTGCTGCTGATCATGGAAAAAACACAGAAGACCCTAAGCCTGTAGCTGGAATTGTGATTGCTCTGTGTTGCCATCACAAGTGTGACTGGACACACTATGTAGGCAGAGAGTTTTTTAAATCAGTAGGACTGGGACCAGTAGAATTCCATTATTTTCAGAGAATGAGTAGCTGGGCCACTTGTGGCATGAGAGAAACCACAAGCAAGGCCTCTACAAGTGAAGAAAGTGAAGATCAACCTAGTGACACAGAAGAACATGAGCAAACGTTCAGCAGGACAGAGAGCGGTTCTGATACTTTACAGGGGTATGTAATTTTTTTTCTAGCAAATGGACTCCAGCAGAAAAGCAAAATTATGTATAGGGGCACATGAAATTTGTTTTGGGTCCTCCAAAGGACTCATTTTGCAGAAACATTTTAATTATTAAACGTAGAGAAATACTTTAAAAATACAATTTTCATGGACCTACATTTCAAAATATTTCAACAGTCACGCTTGCCTGACTGAAATGAACTTACAGTGATTTCTGTAGTTTTTCTAAGCTTAACTACTAATGTTAATTAACAAAACTATTCTTCTGACAGATGTTGTTCCTTCTTTTCCTCCTTTCTGTGCCACTAGGATACTCACCGCTGAAGAGCGGAAGGAGATAGGTGGCCTCTGTAAACGGCTGATTGATCACGGACGGATTGAGTATTTACAACAACAAGGGTACAAGGCTGCACTACAGTATTATACAGAGTCTGCTGTATCCTTGGAGAATGTCCTGTTGACAGCTGTCCCAAGTCCATCTTTGATAAAAGAGCCAACTACATGACAGGAGATAGATTTGGAATTGTTAGGGGAAAAGAACTTAACTGGATTTTTTTAAAAATCTAATTCAATGTTTACAAAAAAAATTTGTTTTAGTCATTCCTGCACCCAGGAAAAGGTCTTATATTTCCCAGTTTGACTGGGAATTACACATATGAAAACCAGTTCTCATCAGTGGAAAAATAAAATCCATGAGAATATTTTAAACCTGTTGTACGCCTCTTTGGTGGGAAGAAGTATACTTGGTATTTTCTTCCATTCACAGCTACATTCTTTATTCATTAGGATTTATCATAGGGGGAGGACCAGAAGTACAACTTCCCAGATTTCCTGAAAGACAGCAGGTTAAAATAAGAGAAGAAATAGCATACCATATTTTCACGTTGAAGTTCAGGATAGCTTTGTATTTCCTTTAAATTATTTAAGTAGGCCTAGGTACTTTCATCACCCTGTGCTGCTAGGGGAATCTATTAAAGAAAGAAACTGTCTTCATGATGTATTTTTGCTAATTTGATTATTCATTCATGAAATATTGGTAAGAAAAAAGCTGGCCTAGTGTTCTAAATCAAGAGTATTTAATCTATTTTTTAAGGCTTCACAAAATACCGAATGAAGATCAGAACATTTTGTATCTGCAGTGAAGTGCTCTCTGCAAGTAACAGCTGCCACTGGCACATTGTCCAGAAGTGTTTATTTTGGTTTCTTTCTGCAACATCTAAACTCTTACCTTTGAGAGGACGACCAGCAAATTTTTGTCAGAGTGTTTTAGAAATGGGAATAAACTGTGGGGCTGTTTTGTTTAGGTGACTGGATTTCAGGTCAGGGAAAGCAAGTTGTGAGAAACATCTGTTTATCAGGTGTTGATATTTCATTGCTAAAAGATGTATGTTGGGAACATAAGCATCTCTCCCTTAAGTCTTCTTTGGTAGTACCATCTGGACAACATCCAAAAATAGGAAAAGTTGAGCTTCATGAGATAAACGGTGCAGGGAGACCCACACGATGTAAACTGATTAATTGCAAATGTAGAAGACAGTCATTAGCTTCTTGTTTTCCAGGCTGTAGGTAACTCAGGCACTTCTATTCCAATGTTCCATGGTTCTGTCTGTTCCTACCAGAATATATGCTGTTTGTGTGAAGACCTACTCTGCCAGCAACTCATAAAAGCACCCCTGTCCTCAGTAAAAATCTGTCTAGAGATTTTTTGGAAGATACTATTCATTTATTAAGACTATTCATGCTTCATTTGTATACATATCCTAGATTTTATTTATCCAGTTTATCCTTCCCTTTCTCACTCTATACCAGAGAGATCAGAATTACCAAAAAAGCCATACCTGTTTTCTTGAGGGACTCCTGGATATACACGTGCATGAAGTCAATGCCAAACATTTCCTGTTGCTCCTCCTCTTCCGTATCCTCACACACGGGTAGTGTCACCTCCAGCTCCAGGGGGTTGTCTCTGAAGTTGACAAATCTGACAATTCCCAAGAAAAGGTTACTCTTGCAATAAGTTTTGTCCTGAGTAAACAGTTCTTTGGAAACTGAATTAAGATTTCTCAAGTATTTTGAGCAAAACAAAATAAGGCTTTTGTTACACTAAACTCACCACTCTATCATTAGTTAAGTAAACTTTATAATAACAGTAGCTGACTGTCGTGGGAAAAAAACATTGCAGTCCTCATCACTTTGTGTTCAGGTTTTCACCCTATTATCAGGCATATTGAGCTTCAACAATCATGAGTGATGAGAACAACAGTGCAAATGCCTCCTCCCAGCTTCCCAAGGCAGTAGCCAGTCCTGTCTCTCTTTGTCCTTGGTCTGTCCCTGGGCATATGCTTGTATATATTTGGTTAAAGATGTGCTTCCAAAACAGCTAGAAATGGTAATCACACCTAGCCCAGTAAGATGATTTATGTGGACTAGCATTCTTTCTCTAAAATGGCCAGCATCCAGTAATCCAAATGAAACTGCACACAACTGGAAAGTTTCTGTCATGGTATACAAGGTAGTATTTCATATTCAATTAAGAATTTCCATTATTTGTTATTTTTCCTCCCCTGTCTTCCATGTCCTTACACCTAATCATTTTCGTTCAATTTTGAATGTTTGATTTCTCAGTGGCAAAGTTCTACTTTTGTCATTTTTATACCTATCACATATTTTTCTTCAAGCATTTGGCTTTACACAGTGATATGAAAGGCCAGTTATGGTGGGGGTGGGGGGACATTTGGAACTTTTGGAAATGAGAAAATGTATTATAATCTACTTCTTCATTTGGGACTGTAACTATCATAGTTTACTTCTTTAAATGAGTTTCACTACACAAAGCTTGCTTGACTAGATCCTCAACTGTTGTCAACCGGTTCAATTATACTGATTTATATGGTATTTTGTCCATCTGTACAACTGTGATCATGCCTTCTCTTTTACTCCTCCTTAGTATCATTCAATGATATACAACTTAAGAAAGGCTTTAAAACTTATCTTCTAGTATTTCTATTGATATTTCTTACCTCAGATTTGTCATGTCCTTCATACAAGCCGGAATATCCCTGAGTTTGTTGTTGCTAAGAACAAGAGTACTAAGATTTTTCATATTACAAATGGTTTCTGGCAAAGCATTTATCTCATTCCTTTGGAGCCATAAAGTGTGGAGATTTTCCATTCTGAAAAACAGTTGTTTGTGCAATCTATCAAGATTTAGAAAATTAACTTTATCAATCATTACTATAATTAATTTTTCAGCCACTTAAAAGACTCTCATAATGCAAAAAGTCTCAAAGGAAACCCCATACCCAAGATAATAATCTAATCTCTGTTTTAAAATGTCACTGGCAACAAATATTTAACCTTATATTGTTAATTGAATGGATTATTCCAGCTCATCCAAAACATTGCATTAGGGCTGATAAAAATCTTAAGTTTGCAGTAAGGTTAACATAATAATTATCTTTTGAAGTAGCATTTAATAATTAGAATTTCAATGCAATGGAACTGAGATAAGATGAGCTTTGAGCTTAATTTACCTGTCAATTGCATCAGGAAGCTCCTGGAGTTTATTTCCCCCCATATCTAACCATTCTAGATGTGGCATGTTGAGAAGAGCTGAAGGGATGGTAGTAAACTGATTCATGCACAAATCTATGTGTGAAAGCTTCTTTAAATCACTGAGCTGAAAAGAAGGGGAGATTTAATGCAAGATTGTGTAGCTGTTGCAGCATTACAGCAGTGCTCAAATAATGTTAAACATCACAACATATTTGGGAGCTAGTTAACACAGAGTGGTTTCTAAGTTACATTAGCTGATACTACCTAACAATTACAGGCACTGGTTGCTGTAACTATTGCCATTACCAGGTTTTTTAAAATAAATTCAAGTATATATGGCTACATACTTGTCATCTCTAGCTAAGAGACTAAAAGCTGGAGATGCAGGTTTCTCTCATGTTTGGTTAGTTCAAATTAAAGCTCAATAGTAGGTGAGCATTTTTTATTCCTTCATAGTTGTTTTCAGCATTTGAGAACAACAGTTCAACTCTTTGCATAGGCAGTTGTATAAAATCACACAAACCCTTTTCAGAGCTTGCTGTTCTGGTAAAGGTGTTCACAGTTGAGTCCTGGCATATGGTATAAATTTGTCCTTTCAACCATAAAAGGGAACTTTCTCTATTGCTAAAGCATCAGATTCACAGTGGGGTAAATCAGTGAAGACATTCAGCCTAGACAAAATTAAGTGTATCACTGCCCTGTGTGCACTGCCAAACCATTTATGTGGACAAAATAAAGAGTGGCTCCTTCAGCTACTCAGGTATAAGTATGTCCTTCTTATGTGGCTTCAGCATTTCTGTGGATTAGTTGTAAAATCAGAGTATCACAGCAAATCTGAAAACATGGAGTGCAACCTGTAACAATAATTGGGTTTGGATAAATTCAAAATATGCATTAAACAAAACAAAACAGTCTGTCAAAACCTGAGGAGGAAGATCACAGATACTCCTGTTGACAGCCAGTTCCAATCTTTCCAGACTGATGCAGTTACTTATTTCCTTCGGAACAGACTTTATTCTGTTGTAACTGAGAAGCAGCTCTTGGAGGCTGGTCAGCTGCCCTGCAGAGAGCACAAATGAGACACGAGAAATGCTCACGTTCATTCTATTTGAAGTACAATATTACTTGTTTTGTCTTATCCTTTCACTGGTACAGAAATGCTCTGTGTTCTCACAAATTTAAAAGAAAAATTTAAAAAAATCACTGAAATGCAAATAGTAGGACTTCAGAACTCTTATGTACAGAGCTGCACTCTAAAACCTAAAAACTAAAAAAGTATGAATAGGCGTGTCCTGCTGTGGACTCAGAACACAAAGTCTGGTTTTCAATATCACTTTTCTTAGCTGCATTCTGATGTCCCTGCTATGCTTACAGGCTTTTGTGTTTGGGATTTTTTTCCCTTACCCCATGGGGAGTTTTCATAAAGATATGTCTCTTCCATCCAGCCATTTTTTTAATTTATAGGGAATCTGTGGTTTGGAGATCTCTAGCTCATGGTCAGGTTTAAATCGTCTGTTTTCTAACTACCCATTGTTCAGATTGTTAGACAGGCAAAGGGCACAAAAATGGCACGTTTGTGGCAGCCAAATCTTCTTAGAAAAGCAGATTAAAATAAAAGAAAGCACAGCTCACCAATTTCTTTAGGTACACTTTCAATTGAGTTCCGGGATAGATCCAGAACAACAAGATTGTGAAATCTTCCAATAAATTGAGGAATTTTCTGCAGACTAGTTCTATGAAGCTGCCATTCTTGGAGATGGATAAGTTTCAATAAGCATGAAGGTAGTGTCTAAGACAAGAAATATGAACCAGAAGAAACTCAGCTTAGTATGCAAGAAGAATACAGGCTGAGGTAGAAGTTTTATTTGAAACACTGAGTCTTTCATTCTTCTTAAGCTATACTGTAACATATAGGTTAAAAAATAAATAAATCCTAGTAATTGTTTACTAAAACATGCTAAAAGTAGCAAGCATAACTGAGAGGATTTCAATATCATATATATTAGGAAAAGGTTTATATTTTATAAGGGTTTATATCAATATATTAGGAAAGGGGTGTTCCTCCAGATGGTGGCTGGGCACTGAACAACTCCCCAGGGCAGTGGTCACAGCACCAAGGCTGACAGAGTTCAAGGAGCATTTGGACAATGCTTTCAGACACATGGTGTCCTGTGCAGGGCCAGGAGTTGGAATTTATGATCCTTGTAGGTCCTGTCCAACTCAGGATATTCTATGATTCCATGATCCCAAAGGAAACATCAGTGTGGGTCATCAATGGAATCACAGATTTAACATGTCCACACTTTGCTCCCAGGATTTATGTACCTGCACTACTGTCATTGCTTGGCAAGTTTCAGGCTTGCTTTTGTTTGTTTCTTTCTTTTTGTTTTCTTTTTTTTTAAACAAAGTCAACATAACTGCAGATGAAACTGCTCTAAATAAATTTTTGCACATAAAGGGAGATCTAAATTCTATTTCATATTCTCTTAAGAAAAACAGTGAGCAGCTGAGAGCAGAAGAGCTGAGGGACAGAAAAACTAGAATGGATGCAGAGAGTTCCAAACAAGGAACAGTGGCCTATGGACCACCAGAGTATTGCTGGGTCTGGCTGTTCCTCTCCCACTGCCCTCAACACGGTCTAATACTCATCCCTTCACAGGAACTGGTATCTGCATTTCTGTGTGGCTCAGAGGGCTGTTTGCTGTCACTCTGCCCTTACCAACAGTGGCTGACCCTCCGTGCATCAGAAACAACTGTCCCAGTGTTCTGGGAATATATGGCTTATTTTCACTCTTAGAGAAACTAAACAACAGGTAGAAATATTTTCATGCACTTAAACACAGACTGTTTTCACCTTGATACATTTCAATAGTTCTGGTGTGTTAATGTTAAATGAGGATTTACATAATCAAAGTTGTAATTTGCAGTGTAAATAATTTCTAATGCAGAAAAGCCTTTGGGGCTATATTTTTGCAGAGCATTGTTTAATATTCAGGACTAAAACAACCCAGCTTGCTTTTACACTCCCAACAATGTGTCCCAATTCACTGTTAGCAAAGCACACAGTGAATACTTAATAGAACAAAAATAGCACAACTGTCTAAGTCTTAAGTTGTAAATAGCAGTTTTCTAATGCATCAGTCCTTCAACCCAAGCAACATTCATTCCTGTCAACACTACCTTCCATTCTTCTTCTTCTATCCTTAAAATTGCTCTTCCACCTTCATTAATAACTCTTTCTTTGAGCTTTGCTAAAGCAGCTCTCTCCTCCCAGACAAGCAGGAGCCTACAAGGGAAAGAAGATCTGTCAGAGGTGCAACAATGAATATAGACAATCATTACTATCCTATCTATTTTCTGGAAAAAAGAAACAGTAGCCTCTTTTGATGTCTAACAGCATTAATTATATCTGGATGCTAAATATACCATCAATTTGTGGAATGACAAACATAATATTCAGCTGAGGTAATACTATATATAGGAATTCTATTTTATGGTTCTTCGAATTTACATTCAGGAGGAGGACATAATTCATTTTCAACATGTTGCAGCAGGGCAACAGAATATAGAGTCATGTGGAATTAAGTTCCAAAGCCTTATTTTTGAGGCAGTCTCTTAACAAGAAAGCCTTCCATTACCCCAAATGTAAGCTCAACCAAAAAGGTCAATCAGCTAGGGATTCTTTTAGCTTGATTTCCAAAGAGGACTTAAACAGGAACTATGACAATAAAGCCAATTATCTTTCTTTCTGCTTGTATTTTCTATCAGTAACTTCTGAATTTGTTATTCTATTTCAGACACATCTGATGAATTAGGAAAGGGTCCAAAACTAGAATGCTAAATTTCTTCAAATGTAAATGGCTGGCCACACAGGAGACCAAGCAGCCCTATTAAGGCCTCTATTGAGAAGAGAACAGAACAAATTAAATCTCCAATGGTTAGAGTATCCACACTGCTATTTTGGTATCTGAATTTAGGGGATTTAGTCTATATGCTAATACTTTTATCACTGACACAACTCTTGGTTTAACCTCACTATATTGCTAGATTCTAACCACTAGGAATTCTGCTGGAGTAACAGCTAAAGAATCAGAGTCTGGATGAGTTTGAACAAGATCAGTTAAAGTCTTCTGAAATGCAACATATGGTCTAGCTTTTTACATAAATATCTATAATTTACATACCTTCCTGCAGACCTCTGCCTGAATTCCTTTTCTTTCTGTAATTCTTCATTTATCTTGTGTATTCTCACTTCCCAAAGTGTCTTCACAGCAGTGAATGTGCCAAGGCAAACTGCAGTTTCAGCCATGATCCTTACATGTTCAGATGCAGTCACAGGAATCTCACTGAATGCATCAGCTCACAGATCAGTTACCAGATGGAAACAGTGATGGGAAAACTAAAATACTTCTATACCCACTTCATTGTATTATTAAATTTTGTTAATAGATAGAACTGACAGAATTTTACTTACTGCTTTTTCTTTGTAAAAATAGATAATTGCACCTAGTGAAATTTTCTTATAACAAATGGTATTGCAGTCTCTGCAAGATCAGTATTTAGGGTTCTTAGCTGTTCTCTGTTTGCTAAGGAGAAATGGCAGGATTTGACAAGTGACAAAATAAACCCCAACGGTGTGTGGCACTGTGCAGTCTGGCATTTGGGCCCCTAAAGCACTGCATTTTTTCCTGTATCCTCTTTCCCTCCCCCACATAGTTGTGATCACATTTACTAGCCTGAAGGAGTCTTTAGTGGTCCTCAGAGTAATTACCCTTCCCAGTCCTCATCCCAGTATCAACAGTAATGCTGTATACCCATGAGGTCTTGTGCTTGTTAGTGGTTACAATTTATACTGCCTGATTTTTTCAGGATTAAATTTCTGCTGAGATCAAGTGATTCAACTAATTAATCATTTCTTGTTTAGACAACTTTTATGAACTACAAGCCTTTTTAGGTAGAAAACTAGAAATCCTTTTATATAAACTCTGCAGGAAAGAGACATTTGTTAATGGTTGTACTACTAAACCCAGTATCATACTGTACAGTCAAAACAATACTTATTTTTAGTAAAGCTTACTCTAGGCAACTGCCCTTTGCTGTGGAAAGCATATCATTCAATAAGTACTGCTTCAGAACCATGAAATATGAAAGGGAGTAAATATATGACTTTATTTCCAGGATGATTTTATTATCTAACAGGATAATCAAAACTTGTTACTCTTAGAAAATAAACCCCATAATAATCATGCCATCATAGCCAATAATTCAGAAGTGAATTCCCAAGTGCGGCTGTAAAACAACTGCAAATTTAATCCCACGTAATCAGATCTCCCTACAACTTCACCTCCAAGCATCAGAAAGAATTTAATAACAACTTACCTCAATTATCTGGTGTTTTCAAGGATTTTCTCTGACTCATTGCTTTCTGGACAAGAGCAGAGATAAATTACAAATCTTGTCTGTATTACCAAAACCATTTAGAACTCTCACTCAGACTCCAATGCAATGTCAGTCTAGTTCTAATTTTAACCTCTGCTGAGAATAGAAGGCATCACATGAGGCACTTCTGCAACTCCCCCCAGGCATTTACCCCTGTAAAGTCTTCCCAGTTTGCTGAGCATGACTGGACTCCCCTAAACTCCTGGACTCCCATTAATGAAAGTTACAAATTGTGAAGAAAAGGAACAAAGCAGTACTTGTTATGCTCCCCAACGAGCTAGTTTTGAATTAAAAATGGCAAAAATAAAGAAGGCTAGTTTTGAATTAAAAATAACAACTACTTGCTTACTCTACTTATGTTTCTCTGCAGGATAACTGAGCTTCAAAGTGCTAATGAACAGCAATATTGAATGAAGAGACTAGAAAAAGTATTATATCATTAAGCATTTTACTCATTACTTTTGCCCATACTGAAAAATTCTGGGTTTGAAGAATTTTAGTGCAAATTGTCCAAGCCCAAACAGAAAAGTAATCTTTATCAAGATGGGCAGAGGGGTTGTCACTCACCCCTTCTCATGCTTCCAATCAGGAAACATTTTAACATTCTATTTCTTCAAATATCCCTTGGAGAAGATAAAAGGAGAATAACACTGTCTGAATCTTTTTCTTTAATCAAATGAAAAGAGAGAGACAACAATAATCACAGGTCATTATTGGAGGCAGAAGCCATAAAACTGGATAACTCTAACCAAGTGTACTGTAGTATAAAATGTGAAGATGAAATTTTAAAAATATCATTAATTTGGTTATAAACCTACCACACAGAACTTTATAATAAAAAAACCCAAACCCAGCCTCTCCAGTCCACAAGCAACTAAATACCTGAACACCAATACCTAATTAAAAAGACACTAAGTACTTTAGCTTTCAATTCTTTCAATCTTCTGTATGTTTTTGAAAAAAAAATTAGGCAAAAGCAAAAATGATCCAAAATATTCTGTTATAGGTATTCCTTCTTTCAGTTTTGGTACAGATTCGATCTCTTGATCTAAACCAGTTGTAACTAAAAACTTAATTTGACTTTCTTGTCCTTAAAGGAGACAGATAATTAGAGTTAGAGGAAAAAAAAATCAAAACCAACTTTCTTGGTTTTTTAAGTTTTGAGAGACAAATTTCAGGCTCCTTGTGGAAGTAAAATTACTCTCTCTCAAATATTTCAAAATCACTTTATTGTTTTCTTTCAAACACCCATGTTTCTTCAATTTATTTTCTCAGTGGTTATCAGATTAAAAAATACACTATTCAGGCTAAGCCCTTACCACAGTATACTTGTAGGAAAGCAGCCATTAGCCTGTGCTCTTTTGGTAGCCTTGAGCATAGTATGTTCAAGGTAACAGAAATAATTTGAGTCACCTGTACAGGATTGCCTGTATAAAATTCAAAAATAAAAACAATATTACAGTTTTTTGTGGCTTTATTTTTTTATTAGGAATAAATAAATCTGATAAAAATGAATTAGGTGATAAGCATGATGTATTAGTCAAACTTTGCAAGAAATGACCTTTATATAAAAGACCCTTATACCACAATAGAAATATAAATAGCACCTTACATGGATGCTCCGTGCTCCCCCTTCTACATTATCAGTTTTGTCAGTCTCGGCATCAAGGATAGCAGGGATTCTGCCTCTGGTAGCCTGTCTCATATCTTCACAGCTAAATGCAATAGACAACTTTGGTCTACAATTTTGGAGAATGCTTCTGGTTTTGATAAATCTAAAGAAGGGAGAAAATGTCCATTTTGTGCATCACAAATTCATTTTAAGGCCATGTAACCGTCTTTTCTTGTGTTTGTTTGCAACTTATATTTCTAAAAGGTATTTATAGACAATAGTTTTCTTCCTATCTCCCATTAAATCACCAGTGCAATCCTCATAATCTGTTTAGTTTACCTTAAAGCCATAGAACTATTTTCAGTTCTGAAGGCATCAACTTGAACCTATTCATGATGTGCCTTGTATCTGAGTTCAGGAGCTCCTTATCTTACACAGTATTTTTTAATGGCCACTCTTTACTGAAACTGATTAATCTGTTAAATTCTAGTACCTGAAGGGCAATAACACAATGCTAGCCTTTGGAACACATTCAGCTTACTGTCAGGCTTACCTAATGTCAGAATAACAAAACAAGATCCTTCTTTTTTCTTTAGTTTTTTCTTTCTTGCTTTCTTGCTAAAGCATTAAGGACTGAAACTACTTCCAGCCTGTAAAAATACAGGATAGTCTAAAGAGTATTAAGGCCCTGATAGTTCTGAGTAAGTGTTATCAGTAAGCATTTCAATAAATATGGCCTCTTTATCTGTAGTTTGATAAAGAGTACCTGTGCAAGTAATGGCCAGGAAAAAGTGGACTAGCAAAAGACTGATGAGGTTTGCTCAGTTAAACAACAAAAAGCCCTCTGAACATCTTACAGCAGAAGCATTAAAGGTATTTTATTTGTGATTTTTGCATAACTCTTTTTGGGAATTTGGATACTATTTGTTAAAATAAATTTATGTGTCCAATGTGGAAGAACTATGAGAATTCCCCTTCAAAACAGGTTAATCAGATTACAAATAGTGCAGGTGTAGAGCAGTGTCACACAGTCACACCAGCCTGAAAATTATTCTTATTGGAAAAGGCACAATAAAGACATTCCACCACCATATTGAGAGGCTGTGACCTATTCAGTTTGACACTCTGCTGTAGAAGAAATTACAGCACTAGTAATTAAAAGAAGTAACAACTAATTGATAGACTAATGTCAGCTGTTGAGAACTTTAAACCACATAACATTATTACATAATGCACGTAGCAAAGGGCATGTTAGCAGAGACAGCTTCATAACTATTCAGTCTAATCCAAAAAGTTTAAAGGCATGTTCTAGCCATGGTTTCCTTTATTTAAGGTCCAGCAGCATGGAAGCAGGGTTCTCCAAGTAAGATTTCCACAGGTTGGAAAAGCGGGCCATG
Organism: Sakesphorus luctuosus; assembly: GCA_013396695.1. Taxonomy (NCBI): domain Eukaryota; kingdom Metazoa; phylum Chordata; class Aves; order Passeriformes; family Thamnophilidae; genus Sakesphorus; species Sakesphorus luctuosus. Next base: position 70,969 of record VWZD01003126.1, read on the forward strand.
GTGGCTCCATCAATGATGCGATGATCAGCTGACCAACTCACATTCATTATTTGTGCTTGAAATACTTCACCTTTCCCATTAAATCGAGGAAGAACCTACAAATCAGAAGAAGGAAAAAAATAGAAATATTAAATACTTTCATTAGCAAAGCTGTATTTTCTGTTGTTAATTTGGTGACCTAAATTTAAACATTTTGCTAATTAGACACACAAGTTTTCTCCTTGCTGATAGCAAAAATGCTATTGCCATGTTGCAAAACTTGTAAAAATATATTTATGTTGTTTCCTAATAACTAGAAGGCTAAACATATATGTGAGTGAAATATAACAGGATTCTAGAAAACAAATCTGAACCTTTGGTGTAAGAGACTTTTAACATTTGGTGCCTGCACAGTCATCTAAAAACAGCATAAAACTTTTCAATCACAAGCTGTGCAGTTTCTCTAATATAAACAAGAAATATTCATATAAGGAAAACAACACAAAAGGAGATTCTACATTTCATTTTCATTCCAGATGACCTAGAGTTAAACACTCATGGCACTGAGACAAATTTAATATACCTGTATTTTTCCAAGTGCTCCAATAGCTACTTCAGGAGGTAGTATCACTGGTTTGGCGTAAGTGCCACCAATCTAGAAAAGAAAAAACTGGGGATATTATTTACCAAATAGTCTGAGGTTTTTTTAGAGCAGATTGCCTCTTGAATTAATTGCTACAGGTTTTGTTCATTGTATAATAAACTTCAGAAAAGTTGTCATCATTTCAGCAGCAGTTTTCAGATGTAATTCCTGTGCTTCCTGTACTTACTGTGCCGATGTTTGAAAGGGTGAATGTTCCCCCAGTGAGGTCACTTGTTCCCAGCTGGCCTGCAGAGCCCAAGGACTGCAGGCGATTCAGTTCAGCCGCAATTTCAAACACGCTACACACTTGGACATTCTTCACGTTTGGGACAATCAAACCTTGCCCTGTGTCCATTGCAACTCCAATGTTGTGTGAGGCCTGCAACAAGTTTCATTAACAGGACATTAACATCTTTTTAACATTTATCTTTTTAACATTTATCTTTTTAACATTTATCTTTTTAACCTAGAAAATGCTGTCTGTAGTAAGCAACTCCTCTATACAACTTGGAGGGAAGTAAAGGAGGTAAATTTTTAAATATCAGCCTTCCACATCTGCAAATTGTTGGCAATTTCACACCCGGGGAATACAAAATCCAGGAATTAATTTCACATTGAAAACATTGAACTTTAGAATGATATTAAGTCTAACAAAAAGTAAGTAGCAGATTTTAAAGACAACACTAAAATTAAAAAGAAAGGAAACTGAGTTGCCTCTTATTTGCTAGAAGGAATATGAGAATTCTGAGAGATTTTGATAAAACAGCTCAAAAGGAGTTTGTACTGCCAAGAGCACATGCATATCACTGAAGAAGATAGACACTTGCTTCCCAGGAGTATCAATCCAGCAGCTTGTAAGAAAATTAAATCATTTTTATCAAAACTGAATTTAAAATATAATTTTAATACATAAGGGTTGAGTGTTGGAACAAGATAATTACTGTGCCATTATTAAAAAATTATGGTATTAGATTTTAAATATTCTCATTTTAAATGCTTGCCACCTATTAAGGTAAAAAATAGGAAATCACTATATTAATACTCATTTTTGAGGCAAGCCTGAATAATAAAGTCACTCATATTTAACAAACTACTGAAGTAAGTCCAATAATAAATCAAATTCAGATCTTAGAATCTGGACACAAATTATTTTCCAGCACAACACCCCAGTTTTGGTTCTTAACTCAGACATTCTGAAAAGCCCTTTTTAGATGTTACTTCATGTTTGCTATTCACATCTTTTATCAGTAGTTTACAAACCTTATATGTGACATTTTGACAGTTTTCATCCAAAGAAGCATTAAGAATGGGATACTGCAATAACCCCAGAGAGGCTGCCTGTTAAACATATATAAAAAAAAAGGATAGATTTTTATATTTTATAATCAGAGAAAGCTCCATGAAAAGAAAGTAAGGGGAGGAGATAATTTAGATTAATAACAATATGGGTTTCTTCAGTGCAATCAAATTTGGCTCAAACTCTCCTTAACATGTCTGTTGATGCTTTGTCATTATTAGGACAGCAAAAAAAAAAAAGAACAACTAACAAAACCCAAATAAATAGACATCAGACAGACATATAAAAAGCAATAATCCCTTTCCCCAGTATAACTGACATTGAACCTGCATTTGTCATTTCCATCTCACAATTCAAATCAAATATCCCAAGAGTTATGAGATTCAGCTGCAATGTCACTCTCAGTTCTCACCTGAGATGACAGTTTTTCAAGGAAGTAACATGAATTGCCCCTGGAGGCAGGGAGCAGGATGAGGCTTACACAGCACTCTGACTGCAAAGCATTACCAGAGGTTTGGACTAAGCTCTGCATTCAATGCCCAGCTCAGGCAGTGCCTGAGCCTTCTCTGATGCCAACAGCTGGAACCACAGCACCTAAATGAGTGCAAGTGCCTGGTGTTCTGAACGATAGAAGAGACATACTGACTCACCTAAGGCATTCATTATTCAACTCAAATTATTCAATACAAATACTGTCATATAACTAACAGCAACAACAATGATGCATTCTGTGTGAGGTTCATTTTAAAGGAGCTCAAAAAAAAAAATACTGACAGTTTCCAAAATTTGTTTTGTGCAAATCCAATGCCTAATAATGTTTACCCCAATACTGAATGACACTTAAGCTGCTTTATCCTTCCCAATTAATATTTCAAATATTTCAATCATATTATATAACTCAATGCAATTCCAACTGCAAATTGAAAAGTGGTTCAATAAACAAGAAAAGCTGAGACTTTTCTTGTGATCTGTCATAATTTAGATGATAGAGGGGTGCTCTAAACTTACAACAATCATTGAAAAGATTTTGGTAAAAGTTGTGTAAGTATTCCATACAGTGCTCTGCTGCCTGTCTCACCTTTATGAAGAAAGGCATAAAGGAAAGCTTAACTCCTCGGATCTCAGCCAGAGGTTTCAGCTCTTCTCGCAACTGCACCAGCTGAGTCAAATCAATTTCATCACAGTAACCAAAGTGAGGTATCTTCAGGGCTGCACTCATAGTTTTTACCATTGCCTTCTGAAAACCTGGAAAATATTTACTGACTTCTTAAAGGAAAAAAATGAGCTTCTGTGAAGTTAAGGTGAAATTTAATTATTTGATTTCATTAAATATATTACACAACTTACAAAAACTAAACCAAACCAAAGCCAAACCACAACAAAAAAGGACAGGGTGAACAGCACTTATTCAGTACACACAACAGTTATTCAGTGCATGCAACTCAATTTTTACAACTGTAACACCTCAGATTATATTACTGTGTCTCTCTCCTATGAGCATAGGCATTTGAAATCATAACATGATAATCTGAATTACTCTTTCCAGCCTGTCCAAATAAACATTGCTTGAAAGGCAAGCAAAAAACTTTTATCTTCCCCTTTTAATGTGCTTTTTCTTACCTTAGTGTCTTTTGTGGCACTCTTCTACAGAACAAGTGTGAATGCTGAAGTACACTATTATTAAGCACTGATAGACCCTTAAATCCACTGCACTTTGCCACTACTTGCACAATGATTCCTACTGTGACAACTCCTTGTTTCAGAATTCCTATCTTTTTGAGCATATATTTGAAGAGTGAGCAAGTTCAGTTTGCAGCCCAACTCCATCCAACTAAAACATGAACAAGTATTTTATAAAATTATTTCAAAAACGCTTTTTACAGAGCATGTTTTCCCCATGCTCCGTGGCATGACAATAACATGAAACACACTCCAATCAAAAGGAACCAGCTTTTCATAGAGCAACAGTTGCTGGCAGTCTACGGTGACCATGATCTCAAGATTTTGTGTATTTCATGATTTACCTGTTACAGGTTCAGTTTTGTCTTTTCCTGAAAACACAATGGGCCTGGAAACAGGTAGTGGGATTTTGCGTGCTTTGTCCTTTGGAGCAGCTGGCAGAGTCTCTGATTTTGGCAAAGGTGGGATAATTTCAGCCTTCGGTGATGGAGGTAAAATAGCTCCAGTTTGTTTGGCCAAGTAATTGAGTATATCTTCTTTAAGGATTCTGTTATCTTTCCCTGTTCCAACAACTTCACTCAATTTAATCTGAAAAGTACATAGCAAGCTGTGACATTTTATTTTTACAGCAATATAAAAATATCCTAGTGAGCCATTGTTAAAAATTATTCCCATTACCAATCCAACATACCTACAGTTTTCTCTCCCGTTTTATAATTTATCAGGTACTTAACCTAATTGCACAAATCATCCCAAACTCATGCTGTTTAGTTGAATATTTTAAGGAGGAACTATGAAAACTACTTTCTTAATGATTTCACAGGATCAATAATGAAATATGAACTTGAGGAAAGCTATTTGTCACTTAATTTTCTCTACTTATTGTCTGATTTTTCTCCTGAAAGTGCATCACAAACTTTCAAAACTAATGGAATAGTCAGAGATCCATAAGGGAAAAAAAAAAGGTGTTAGAAACACATATAAAAAAAATCACCTAGTATATCCTCTGCTCTATTACAAATCTGGAAAATGGAACAAGGTAGCTGAAACTGAGATTTTATTTTTCCTTCCACCTTCTTCTGTCCCAGGATTTCTCAATCTTCAGCCTAAAGCATTCAAGCTGCATTTGAAGCCCAGTAATTCATTTTCGATCCACCATAATCATCAGAAAGTACAATTCTCTTCATTTTACAACAATTTTCACACAATCAAAATTCATTTGAAACCAAGTCTTTCCTCTTGATCTGAGTTCTTGTAGTCAGTCAAAATGCCATATACAAGCTGGATAAAATGCAACGAGCCCTTATTCAGCAAACCTACATTGTTCTCCATGGCCAGGCGTCGGACTGCAGGGGTTGCCAATGTTTTGTGACCTTTGATCTCTTGGTGAGTGTGCTCGTCATGAGACATGGGAGGAGTTTCAACAACATCTTCTTCTGAGGCAACACCTGCAAACAAAAGGAAAAAAAAATTGACTTTACTACATTATAAGCACTTGTTAAACTCCAACCTCAACCATTCTGTGATTCTGTGATAGCTGAAGTTTTTAACATTTGAGTTATTGTGGATGGGAGCACAGCTTGCTAAATATTCAATAGGATATGTCTGGCTTATGAGATTTTTAAATTCTAATAAAATATCACAAACTTTGTCTACTCAATTTTCTTGACTTTATAAAGGGAAAAAATATTAAGATTTTCAGGAGGAAAAAGTAAACTTCTCTGTCACTGATGTTTTTATGACAACAAACAAAATTCAAGAGAAAAAATGTCTTACAATACCTTTTGAAGCATCAATTTCAATGTCTACTAATGGTTTTCCAACAAAAGCAATATCATCTATACTGTAATGGAGCTTTCTAATGACGCCATCATAACGACTGGTAATTGTAACAGAAGCTTTATCACTTTGGACTTCGCAGATGCTGTCAAACTGAGACACACTGTCACCTTCTTTTATATACCTAAGAGAAAAGAGACAGGCTAGTGTAAAAATCTCTGCTAGGCATTCTCTTATTAAGTTCAGTTATGTACATCATCAGAACACAAAAACACATTCCAGGTAAGAAGGCCAATTCCACACAACAGATACATTTGCTCCATGTTTTGCCTGGCTGCTGCAGAACCCTTCGCTGCGGGAAATGACACAACGATTTAGAATACTGTCAAACAGATATTAAATTTACTGAAGTAAATCAGAGTTTTCTTGTCAGATCATAACTCATCTAAAAATAAGAATGAGCCCAGCTTAGTCTGAACCTAAGGAAGTTCTTACTTTCTAATTGTCAAGATCAATATGTAATCTTCTACACAAAGAGAGGTATTTGTACAAAGAACAAGGCATTTCAGCACTGCCTTTTTTCACTGTACACTTTGATTGTGTTTAATCCATTCATCACTGGCTTTTTAGAAAAAATTTAAAAGTTCAAATCTTTTACTAAAAGCAATAGAGAAGGGGTATAGGATAAAATTATGTGGATTATCTGGACCAGTAATTTGTTTCTAAAGCTCAGCCTAAGTAAGCATAGTAAAAAAAGACAGACATCCTGAGCACTAGAAATGTTAATTACTGAAGGAAAGCCTATATACAAGCACAGTTAGGACATCTCATTCCTTCTACCTTTTCCACTCACAAATAAACCAGACTGCAAACTAACAAAATGCAAAGCTCAGTGTGTACAAGGTTTTAACATGTGGCAAATGAAACTTGAACAATTTCACCAATAACCCAGAAAACATTCTCACGTAAGTAATTGATAAAACAGCTACCTCTTGATTTCTTAGTATATTTCTAAGGAAGCAGAGCTTACCATTCTTTTACAGTCACCTCTGTAATCCCTTCTCCAATGTCAGAAAGCTTAAACTGGACAATTTGGCCACACGAAACTTAAAACAGACAATAAGAAAATGCAGCATGTTTAATATTAAATACAGGATATCAGACAGAAAATTCTGAATGCTTCAGAAGTTTTATATACCAGCCATATACAAACTGCTAATATAACACTCATAAAATAGCAAAATAAAATAAATTATTTTATTATGAGAAATATTACCAGCAGATGTTCTGAATAATCGCTGTTGATGACTAAACTTGAGAGCAGATTTGTCAAGCACGCACACATGTTTTGATTTTATAAAGCGAATGTTGCTGCACGATCTAACACGATGAATGCAAACCTGGGGGAGAAAAGTCTCAACTGTTAATACAATGGACTGAGGAATGTAGAGTTCATTTAATATTCCTGATGCAATAGTAATACTGAAATAGTTTCATTCTAGTCTATATAAGAGCAGTTCTTAAGGAAACACAATTCCACTGAATACGTATTTGAATGTACAATAACCATTACATTCACATAAGCTTTGCCAGGCCTTGAACTTCTTTCATTAACACAACACAGGGGTAAATCAAAGCCACAATGAAATAACCAATTAACAACAATCATTACAAGATCTGGTAAGAGATTCACACTTGCTATTGTTCCTCCAGGGAATTAGCTTGATCAGGACATGCACACAAAAAGCACACATAGTATCAACTACACCAGCCATCTCAAATATTCTTATCCAGAACAACTGCTGGAAAGGGCTCCCAGACTGCAGGGAAATCAGCACATTTTTCTTCACCAGTTCTTATTCCAATCAAAGGTTGATCAGAAGTACTAATTGGAAAGGAATTCACACCAGAGGGCACAGAAAGTTGCCCTTTCATTTCTGGTAATATATAGGAGGCAATCAACTTCAAATAAATATTTCATACCACTTTAAAGATACTTTTTTAAGAACTGGGCTTGAGATAGTTTTCTTTCACAGTTACAATTATATTTATCCAGAAACCAACTTAAAATTGTCTATGGAATTTTCTGAAACGTTCTTCAGACAAATCTTTATGCTTTAAAGTACCATGTGATCAGTCACAATTGTGGTCAAAAACAGTCAGTAGTGCTTGCATTGACATAAACAGGTGTTTTATTAATCTTAGCATAAGTTAGTCTAGACATATTATTTAGTGAGATTTCTTAAATTTAATGTAATTCTGGTATTATGTTATCTTAGAGTGCTGTAAAATTTATAAAAGTAACAATTTCTCTGCAGTTACTATCTCTAATCAATTTAGAGATACAAAAAAAAAATCAGGTGCTACAATGTACCTCAAGTAGCTCAAAACTGTAAAATTTAGAAATTATCTTCTTAGAAGAGCCAGAAAACAGCACACCTGCATGGGAAAGTTCATTTTAACTTCTTTTTTGAAAAATCCTGTCAGTAATTACAGAGCACATGAAACTTCTTGACTGCCCTCCCACACCCCAAACTGTTCAACTATTTGATACTACCTTACACTTTTTAAAAAGTAGAATATTCATGAGGCCATACAATTCTGAACTGACAATGTATGCATTTTCTGTATTATTTCATCTAGCATTGCAAGCTCTTTTTGATATCATCTTTCTTTAAGGAATATTTATACAATACAATCTATCATA